>JAVSCE010021012.1:0-107915 GCA_032199065.1 Smutsia gigantea
TAACAGGAGAGAAGAGATTAAAGCCTATGATGCTGGAACCTACAGAATTTAAAGTGAAGAACTGAATGTTTCCTACTCCCTTGATCATACTATAAGGACATGAAAGATAAATCCCAAAATCTACACAACTCTGTTAACCTTTTTCATACCAGGAGACAAAATTTACTTAAATTCTTTCTAACCTGCTTTAACAGCCAGCTAGTCCTCTAGTAGAATATGCAAGAAACACAAGTGTATGTCCTGGGAGATGAAATCCTGGGTCAAAATACCTCTAAAAACCGAAATCAGTCAAAGGGAGAAATAAATTTTAAAATCCGTTTATTTCTTACAAACTACATTCTGGGGCCTTCTTTCACTTTCCTGCTCCAGCAGAAGCAAAACCAGCACTCCCCCTCACCTTTCAGGTACAGATAAGTCCTCTGTTGCCCAGGTAAATTACCCATTGATATGGAGATGAACTTCTCTCCACCCCTGAGGAATGATGCAAATGAACTAAAGCCATACTTCTTTCCACCTCGGAACTCCTATTGATATGCAGATATACTAAAGCCAGGGGAGATATTCTGGAAATATGACGATTTCCAGACCTTTGTCTCCAGGCCTTACAGTAGACAGCTGGGGGAAAAGCACTGCCTTCCAAATCAGACCTGGATGCCAGTTAATAACTGTGTGGTCCTGGGCAACATAATAAACCTACTGGAACTTCAGTGTCCTCATCTTAAAATGGTTATATTTACCTCCTTACAACTGTTGTAAAGACTAAATTAGTTTAACTAAAACACACTAAGTGAGGTGTCTGGCTTTTATTGTGTACTTAAAACAAAAGATACATGGGTATGTATGCCAGAGGGGAATAAGATGGTACAGAAAGAAATGTCATTGGACTATCTTTGGGATTTAGAATTAGCTTTTTTTTTATCAGCCAGCTGAATGATCTAGCGTCAGCTTCTTAACTGATTTACAGATTCTTACTGATTCTTTGTAGAAGTAAAGGAATCTGGGAATTTCCAGAATCTTGTATAGCTCTAGCATTCTGTGATGGTATGAAGGGATTTTTTATTACTATTTCATCTATTTAAAATCAATTTGCTTTAACTTTTACAGGCAAAATTGAAAGGTTAATTAACAGTTATTGAGAGGGAGTAATCAGACTTTAAAGACAGATTGCCTGAATTCAAATATCAGCTGTGCTATTTATTGGCTATAATCCTACCCATAGCATTAAAGTGCATTCATATGTCCATAGTCCAGCATTGGGCACATGCTAAATGTTAAGTAAGTATTAGTGTTATTAGAACAAGGAAGAACATATTTCCTTACAGTCTCAGCATGCTAAATATTTAAACTATTTTCAATTTACATTTTCTTTCCATTTCTTTGTGTGTTGGTGACATAGTTGTAATTAGAGTACAATAAAAACTTTTACACTTATTCTTTATTATATTGTAAGCATCTTCTGTGTTGCTCTGAAATTTCGTATCTTCTATTTGATCAGGCCAGTATTCATAATATTCAGAGCCATTCACCTATTTTTAAAATTTTGCTTTCAGATCATTTCTAATATTTCATATTCATAAGTAATGCTACAACATAATTATAATGCTACAATGAACATTTTTATATATTTTAATTTTTAAGTCATTCCTTAAGCTAAATATTCAAGAGGAATATTTCTGAGTCAAAGACTATGAATATTTTTATGACCATTGATATGAATTGCCAAATTACTTTCCAAAGGGATATTAGTATTTTACACTGCCACCAACACTGTATTATGAGTACTGACTCTATTATAGTATAGCCAGATTTGGGCATTTTAACTTTTTTATACTTTCCTCATAAATGCAGCAGACCTCATTGTTTTCTTTTGCACTTTACTTCTTATTAGTGAGGTTTAATATTTAATCTTCTATTGTGCAGATAGTCTGTATATGCACTTTACCCATTTATCTCTTGGTTATCTGAAAATTTACTTGTTTGAGCTCCTTACATAATAAAGAAATTAACCTTAAGTCATATTTGATGCAAATATGTTGCTCAATCTAATTATACTTCTCTTTAGATATTTTTAGTTATATAATTTATAGTTTTAATACAGCTCAACTTGTTCATTTACTGCATTAATAACATGCTTTTATTTTTGTTTTACCATAATATTATCTGGCAATATTAGTAAAACCTCAATCTTCTTTCTTTAATTGATCCTCTTTATTATATTTAATGGGTATCTGTAGAGTATAAATTACATACCTTAAAAACCATATTCCAGCAGTCTTACCCCTGATTTTCAGTATCAGCTATTTTCTCTCTCTGCCAGATCTTTCTTGTCAACATGCAAACATGCTATTATTTCTCCAATCTTAAAAATACAAAACAAACAACAAAAACTCTTTCAGCCTGTTATACTTTTCATCTTAATCCCCCATTTCTTTCCCTTCCTTGAAGAAAAAATTATTTTATACATTTTCTCCACTTGCTCTCAAGTGGGTCATTCTCAAACGCATACTGTTTAGTCTTTGCCACAGCCACTCCACTGAAATCGCCTTTAGGTCAGCAGTAACCTCCAGGCGGCCAAATTGTTTGATCCTCGTCTGACTTACCAGTAGCTTTTGATATAGTTGCTCACTCCTTGAATTACTTTCTTCACTCTGTTTCCAAGAAAACTTGCTTTTATTGTTTTCTTCATAACTCCCTGGCCACTCCCTTTCTCTGTCCTTGTCACATTCCTCCAAATGCCCTGACTTAAAGGTGGCATGTCCAGGGGCACAGTTCTTTGATCTTTCCTATCTGTACTCTATGAGGACTCTCATAATGTACAAACCTCTCTGCTGAACTCATGGATCATATATGTTTTCAACTGCTTACTTACCTCTACTTGGAAACATCTGAAAGTCATCTTGAATTTACAGATATCCAAAACTGAACTCATGAATTTCCATATCGATCTGCTTTTCTAGCAGCTTGCCCCAGCTCAATTAAGGACAACTTAGTAATTCTAATGGCTCAGGCCAAAAACCTTAGGATCACCCTTGATTCTTCTTTTTCTCTTTCCCTACATTGAATCCTACAGCTAATCTTGTTGACTGTACTTTCAAAAGATTCCCAAGACCCACCCAGTTCTCACCACCTTTACTTACATTAGTTCAAGCCAGCATCATCTCTTAAATGTATTGTTATAATTGCATCTTACTTCTAGGCTTTGTTTGTGTGTTAAGATCATGATAGGGTTAGTGAAAAGCATCTTGCGTAATTTTTAAATCCTTGTGGAAGATTAAAGGCAGTCACAATTTATAAGTGATATTTTTCTTCCTTTATATGTGCTTTAAATATTTTTAAATGGTTGTAAAATCACAATGATGACTAAAATATTTTCCTTTAGTTAGGTTAATGTAGATTTTATTTTTATGTACAGTTTTGATGAAATCCATCATGTGACTAGCTTAAATGTCCATAAGTTATTTCTCAAAAAGGATATTTACTGAAATTTCCATTAACAATGAGAAATAAGGTAAATAGAAACAATGATGTTTTCAAGAAAATTTTTTCAATTAAAATCTTAAAAATAACATTTGTCATGAATGCTCTTCAAGGAGTCATCTTTTCTGTCTTCATTAAGACAGAAAACACATCTATACTATCAGGTCTTATTTTCAGTGCATAGGCCAGAATTTCAAAAGAATTCCTTTACCAGCCTTCATTTCAGAAACAATTTGCTTTTGTCCACTTTTTGTTACTGCTGCTATAGTTAATTATTTTTTTCTCCACTGGATTTTTTAGCCCTTTTAGAATGGAAATTTTATATTCTCTACTTTCAGTATAGATTACAATGATCAGGGACATGCAAGTCAAAACCACCGTGAGACATCACCTTACACCTATTAGAATGGCTAGTATTAGAAAAGCAAGAAATAATAAGTGTTAGGATGTAGAGAAAAGGGAACCATTGTGCTCTGCTGGTGGGATTGTAAAATGGTACAGCCATTATGGAAAACAGTATGGAGATTCCTCAAAAAATTAAAAATAGAAATATCATATGATCCAGCAATTCTACTACTGGGCATTTACCTGAAGAAAAGTAAACACTAATTCAAAAAGATATATGCACCCCTGTATTTGTTGCAGCATTATTTACAATAGCCAAGATATGGAAGCAACCTAAGTCTCCATCAATAAATGAATGGATTAAAAAAAAGATGTGATGCAAATATATACAATGGACTATTAGTCATTAAAAGAAATGAAATCTTGCCATTTGTGAGAACATGGATGGACTACACTAAGTGAAATAACTCAGAGAAAGACAAATACTGTATGATTTCACTTATATGTGGAATCTAAAAAAACAAAACAAAAACAGAAACAGACTCACAAATACAGAGAACAAACTGGTGGTTGCCAGAGGGAACAGCGGGTAGGGGAGGTAACAAAATAGATGAAGGGGACTGAGGAGTACAAACTTAACAATTATAAAAACAAAAAAAAACAGCCAAGGGGATGAAAAGTACAGCATAGGGAATATAGGCAGTAATACTGTGATAACTTCTATGGTGATAGGTGACTGTAGTTATTATAGTGAGCATTTCATAATGTTTATCACTGTCAAATTACTATATTACACACCTAAAACTAATACAATATTGTATGTCAACTATACTAAAATTAAAAATAAAAATTTTTTTAATTGAAAAAATAAATAAAGCACCAGTTTGGCAAACACAGAACAAAATTCCAAGTAAATGGCATATTATAATAATCATGGCATAAATGGGTCATTTAAGTATCTTAAATATATTACTGTTTTGTCACGTGGAAAAAGATTACTGCAGAGACTGTTAGCAGAACATGAGCTAATTTTTATGTCATTGATTATACATTTGTGCTATACTACCCCTTTCTTACATTTTTTGATGTTAAGTGAAAGGTTAAAGGTAAAAATTATTATGTTTTCACACTTAAAACTGTTTGTTAAGGGTTTATGCATACTCATACCTATAATCAAAGCAAATCTACCAGCTTTACTCATGTTAAATTTGCAGAGGCCACTATGACTGAAAATCATGCAGGAAAGTGTATTCATTAAGATACTGTGGACAGAGAAAACAGTAGCAGTTAGAATAGAATTATTGAACAGTAGCTAGAGATTATTCTAAGAGCAGACTAGCTAATATTTGAATATCATGAATGGCCATGTAATATTCTAAGTATTTTAAATTTCACTGAAACATGTTTAAATATGTCAGGGTTTGTTAACCTAGAGCTATTGACATTGGAACTGGATAATTCTTTTCTGGGAATTATCCCCTGTTCTGTGTATTATAGGGTGTTTAATAGTACCCCTGGCCTCTACCTACTAAATGCCATTAGCACTCCCCAGTTATGACAGCCAAAAATGTCTCCACATAATGCCATACATCACCTATTGGACAGAATTGCCACTGGATGAGAACTACTATTTAAGTGAAAAGGCAAGGAAAAAATGGGAGTGAATGAGCCTAGAAGCTCATTCAATATGGTAGCCACCAAACCCCATGTAGCTACTTAGATGTAAATTATGTTAAATCTTAATTTAAGTTCCTCAGTCACACTGGCTACATTTCAAGTGCTCAGTAGCCACGAGAGCCTAATAACTAAACTACCTTATGGGACAGCACAGAAATAGCACATTTCCATCATTACAGAAATTTCATTTGGTGTGATCCCTTAAGATACAGTCTGCTCGGCATCCTCATCTAAAAATGGGTTTGTTGTTTGCTGTTTGCTGCTTCTATGAACTTTGTGGGAGAAATTATAGGCTATAATGATACTTGGAAACTTTTAAATATCTCAGGATCTCTCTCACTTAAGAATATTCTGTATATTCTTAACTTTATGATCAACTGTCATAACTTTTTACTATTTCAAAATCAACTTGTATTTTAGTATATACAGAGAACTTCCCAAAATTGATGAAAATCATTGATATAGTACACTTTGAAAATAGTTTATATAATCACATTCTGCACATCGGCTTTTATATTCCCTACTTTCTAAATTTGTAAATAAAGTATGGTTTACAAGTTACAGTGATCCTGGTCCTACAAGTTGTTCGGATAATAGGATTTGAATACAGAGCAAAGGGTTACCAGTATGTTGTTATCCTTAGTATTAATAGTTTCATCAGCTCTTCCAAAGCAGAGCTACTAAGAAAATCATGAATACAGTAGTCATAGGAAAAATCTAAACATGATAGGTTAGTACTGACAGGCAATTCAAAACTTAATTTCAGGAAGTACTCAAATATAGTATTGCTCAGAACATTACTATTTTCACATAACGAAAGCCCATTTTAGGAAAGAATTATTCTTACCCATTAATAAAACCAAGCATTTTCTGCTGTGGAAAAGTCCCTTAACCTTTTATCACGTCATATTTCTGAGAAGTGCATTAGTTTGCTGGGGTTGCTGTAATGAAGCACCACAAACTGGATGGCTTAAACAACAGAAATTTATTTTCTCACAGTTCTGGAAGCTACAAGCCTCAGGTGAAGATGTCAGCAGGTTTGGTCCCTTCTGAGGGATATAAGGGAGAATATGTTCCTCACCCTTCTCCTAGCTTCTGGTAGTATACCGGCAGTCTTTGGAATTTCTTGGCTTGAAGATGCATCACCCTCATCTCTGCCGTTATCTTCCTGTGGCATTCTCCCTGTGTGCATATCAGTGTCCATGTTCCCATTATAAGGAACACAGATCATACTGGATTAGGGCCCACCCTAATTACATCATTATAACTGATTACCTCTGTTTGGACCATGTCTCCAAATCAGGTCTCATTCTCAGATAGTGGGGGGTTTAGGACTCAAACATTTCTTGGAGCGGCGCTATTTAACCCTTAACAATGTCTTTTATGTATTCTGAACAAAGCTAGTATATGCCAAGGAACAGTTTGGGGGATTAGATTAGAAAAGGAGAAAAAGTTAACAAAATAACTGTCTTAATGTAATTTAAGAATTGTCACATGGGGGGAAGCATATACTGATTTTTTTAATTGTGAAATATAATGCTAGAGCAATGAGTGGATGTTACAGGGAAAACAGTTTTATTCAGTATAGAAGGGAAAACTTTCAAACATCTTGAGTTGTTTGGCTTTGAGACTGACAACCTTGTGAAACAGTGTGTTTTCCATCACTGGAGGCATGAGAGCAAAACCCTAATTGAAGATTTTGACTATATTACTTGTATGCTTCCTGTGCAGAATCATGCATAAATAGCTTTTGTGAGAAGCTGTGAAGTAGTTTGTATTTAATAAAACAACTTAGATATTTAAATGAATGAATATATTAACCTTGTATTATGTGACTGTCAGCAGAAATTAATAAATAGCATTGTTTGGCATTAAAAAATAGCATAAATATTTTATATGCTAAATAAATTACTTGCTAAAGATTCTGCTAATGTGACACTTTTTCATCAAACTTCAGTTGCCAATCTTTAGGACTCCCAAAATTTGGAATACACTTACACCAAAACTATAAAGTAGCTAAACTTATTTTCTTTGTTTAATCTTTGAGAACCACAGAAACAATGAGCAATAGGCATTCTTGAGTCCTGAGTTAAAGGAAGTACAGATATGAGAAGAGAACCTGGTAATATATGATTATTGCCCTGATTAGTACTTCATTGCTTTGTGCCCGTGGTCTTTTTTTTTTCCTATTGGGAATACCACCCAACCTATTACTGAACAAACTTCCCAGTTGTTCTTTTAATGTTTATTTACACTGTATTTTTTAATTATTAATTTCTATGACCCTAGTTTTTATTTCTGATTTTCTGAAATACAGGGCCTTTCAACTTTCACCTTGTGTACCTGATTTTGCATATAGAAATAACTTTTTTTTTAGTGTTTAACAGATAATTGATAGGAAAAATTACCCTTTAAAAATATACCTCTAGATCCATATAAAAAGGGCCTTGGAAATGTGTAGATCTTAAAGATTTATTTATGAGAATATTAAAGTGTTAAATTATATGAGAAAAGTGGTCGGAAAGCTTTGTGTAAAGATATTCTGAAAGGATATCTGGTCTTTTTCCTTGCCAAGTAAAAATAACAAGTCCAAGTTGGAGATAAACTTTTTTTCACAAAGTTTATGCCTTTTTATTATGACTAAATGCTTTTTAGGAACTTCTAAATCCTAGATCTTGTATTATTTTATGTGGTAAATGTGATGCAAAAACTGCTTTGTTTCAGTCAGTCTCCTCTAAGTAATAAAATAGACCATCTTCTAGTAAATCTATACCCAGTTAACTTAGAGTTTTGCTGGTGACAGTTTCTTACAGTGCTTTAACTAAAATGGCCTACTACTAAGATCAGAAAAACGATGGTGGCAAACCATTTTAAGATTAATAGTTACAATAAAAAGAAACCTTGATTACCTTGGATGACTGAGAAATATAAAGGAAATGCTGCAAATGATACAACCTGTAACCTAAAAGTGACACTACACATAATAAGTATATGATGATAGGAGGAGCTATACGAGGAAGGTAAGCATTCAGTTTCTTCCTTTGAAGAATTCAGTTCTGCTCCCCTCCTTTGAAGTATGTCATCACTGTCTCTGGTCCTCTCTTCTATACTTTCCTCACATTTTTCTCTGGTTTTTCTCTCTACCCCTTCACTCAATAAAGGTAAGGAGAGAATGGTATTGTCTCTGTCATGTGCAGAGAGACAGTTTTAAAAGTTATAAATATAATCTGTAGTTTCCAAACCAATAGAAGCAAAAAAAACTATTAAGGATATAAGAAGACCAAAATAAAGGGGACAGGATGGAGGACATATGGACAAAAAAAGTTGGTAGAAATGGGTTCAGTTATATCGGTGATGACAATAAATATAAACACTGGGGGGAAGAAAACTACAAATAAAGTTGTAAAACATGATTGAAAGATAGAAGATCTGAATAAATGGATAACCCATGTTAATGGATCACTATTAGTTGATGACTTATCAGTTCTTCCCAGATAGATCTATAAATTTAGTGTGATTCCAACAGGATTTTTATTGTTTTTGTTTTCATGGAACTAATAGACTAAATTTTATAAGAAAGAGCAAAAGCTCAGGAATCAAGAAGACAGTAAACAAGAAGGAAGATTTGTCCTATTGCATATCAAGATTTATTATAATGTTGTAATAATGAAGACAGTGTAGCACTGATGCAGTGATTGACAACAGACTTAATGGAAAAGAATCATGAATCCAGAAATTAATAACCCAGGCATATGTGGAAATCTGATACAACTGTATTCAAAATCAGTGGGAAAGAATGGATAACTTAATAAATAATGTTGTGTCTCAGAAAAAAAGAACTAAACTACAGCTGTAACTTCACAGCAACTCAAAAATAAGTTATAAGTTGGTTACCAGCCTATATATGAAAACATTTAAACTTTTAGCAGAAAATGTAGGAGAATATTATTTATGATTATAATTTAATAGGGAAGAGCTTTTCAGAATACAACAAACCAAAAGGGAAATGATTGGTAAATACAGCCTAAGATACATCAGTATTATTCTGCATTAGGCATTATTCTAAGCACTTTCAAACTAATTCATTTATATGTACAGCCCCAACATTACAGATACTGCCGTCATCCCCATTTTGCCATTGAGAAACCCAAAGCTTAGAGATGTGAAATAACTTGCCCAAGGTGGTCATATACTTTGCTAAGTGGCAGAGTTAAGTGGCAGTCTAGCTCTAGAACCAAACCTTAACCAATGTGTTATACCCCTTCCCTATGTTGTAGTTTTCACCTTTTTTTATGTTTTAAATGAACTTTACTGAGAGAATTTACATATAATGATTTCAGTGAATTTTGTCAAATGTGTGCATGCATATATCACCACCCTGATCAAGAGACACTCTACATTCCCAACAATGGTAGTTGAATGTCCATTTCTACTACATTTGCCATCCTGAATAATTTTCTCGCTGCCAATCTATGTTTAAACAAATACCCAATTATTTTTAATTTCCTTTTCATGATATATGATTTTTTAAATTCTACTTAGAAACTCTCATTGCCGTTTTCTCCATTCATTAATAGCTTAGGTAGGGGAGGGGAGGAGACTGTAATAAGGGAAGCCAGCACTACAACTGTGACCTAAGGAGGGTAAAGAAATGCAGACAGTTTTTTAACATATAGAAGAAGCTATGATAGTCAGAAGATATTAAGAATTCTTTGAAATCAATAAGAAAATAAATAATTAAAAGAAAAATGGGCAGAAAAACAAGGTATCTCCTAGACAAGGAAACCAGTGGCAACTAGACATAAAAAGATATACAAAATGCATTAGTTCTCAGGAAAATGTAAATTAAGACCACACTGAAATTCCATTTCACACATTTTAAACTGCCAAAATTAAGAAGTCTACATCTGAAAATACTAAGTGTTGGCAAGGATGGGTAGAGTAACAGGATCCTTTTTTGTGATGCTAGTAGGAGAATTAAGGTGTTGCAACTGCTTTGGGCTCTAATAGTGTTAAAATATTCACATACCCTACAACCCAGCAATTCCACTATTAGGTAGAATTTGGTACATGTACCAGGAGACATTCACCAGGATATTTATAGGGAAGTTCTTAAAGCAAATATCTACCAAGAATGCTAGTTTACATAGAAGAGAGAATGGTAAGTAACTGTTGGTATATTTACATAATGGAATATTATACAGCAGTAAAACAATGCAATACCACTTTAAGCATCAACATGGATGAGTTAGAAAAATTACGGTGTTTTTTTTTTAAACAAGTCAGGTATGATTACATTTAGTATGATACCATTTTGAAGACCCCAGCATAAGTAAAACTAAAAAATTTTATGATTTGGGGATATACGCATATGTAGCGGATCTAATTTTCAAAAAAGAAAGAAAAAAATTTTAGGATAGGGGTTAGCCCTGAGGGAGTACTCAGGCAGAGGAAAGAGCTCTGGAAGAATGGTATCGGTGGTATTTTACTTTGAAATTGGTTGACTGATTCACTTCATTAATTATGCTTCATAATTTGAAGTATGTCACATTTTCTTTATATGAGCTGTTACAGTAAAAAAAATAACTGATGAACACTTGGAGTGAGTCAAGTCCAATATATCTACGGTAACTAAAGGGACAAGCTAAGACAATGTGGAGTAGACACCAATGGAAAGGAGATGCTGTCCTGTCCTAGCCCATATGCTTCTTGTTGGTGTAAAGGCCAGTTTTAGTGCTTAGTCAAGCTCCAGAAGGGGGGGGGGATGGGGCTGCAACTGTCATGAAGAGTATGTGAACAGAAGTCCAAAACCTCTATGAAATCACCAGGCAGGCTATGTCTAGTCCCTTTTTCTCAAAGCTAGTCTGAGTCCAATGAAGAATGTCCAGTTTCTTATTCAGAGGATTTTCAAGGTTCTAGAAGTAGGTACATATGTAGCCACTTAAGAGCTTTCTCTTTTCCCCCATTTATTTTCAGATGATGGTAGTTGTGTTTTTTGTTTTTTTATTGTCTGTCCATTTGCTATGTGGGATATGCTGTAAAAAGTAATCAGTGTCTTAAAAAATGTGCTTCAATATAGCCTCTTCCTGATTAAGACATACCTAAGAGATATTGTTGATGTTGAAATGTAAAATAACTTAAATGCTTCTGCTTTGTATTCTTAATGTTGCTTGTCTATTTTGATAGTTTAGCTGTTCAGAAATATTACATTGCTTGAAGTTCCCTAATACTTAACTCTAGCTTTCATGTTTCAGAGCAATTCCCTGCTATTACAAAGGAAATGACATTAGTCTTAGAATCTGGAATGGGTTTAAACGTCCCAGTGGGAGATAACATCCAATATTAAACTTCTATACTAATGCCTAGCTCTGATTCCTTATGCATGCTGAGCCTCATTTATAGAGGAGGAGGAAAATGGAAAATACAAAGTAGTTGTGTGTTTCCATGTGGTCAGCATTGCTATGGGGGTGATATGGCGAAGACATCTGTCACCCACTCGTGGCCAGGACTGTCCCTTTGCTCCTTTGTCATTCTATGTGCTGTGCTCATTTGGTTAGTAGAGGAGAACAGTAAGAGCCTTGCAGCACCTCAGAAACATGATCATGAGACATTAGCTAGTAGATTTGCCAGATCAGTCTGTAAATGTACTAGATTTAACTCTAAAAGGTATTCATACCCTTGAACTCCCCCAACAGTCTCCCAGAAATACCAACAGGATTGTCCACTTTAGTCTAAATAACACTTTTTTTTTTAACATGAATGCTGCTACCATATTTGATTGAGGAATCCTAGAGGATTTCATGACAATGGTTTAAAAAGAAGGAAATTAGAAAGTGAATCCTCCTTGAGCCTCTGTAAGGAGAGGAGGACTGCCCAAAGCCCAAGCATGTACTAATGGGCTACATGAAGTGAGCTATTGTGGGACACTTCTTATTAAAAAGGATTGGTAATTCATAAGGTAAAATGGGCCTCCTAATATAAACGACACGTTTGGAAGCTAGAATAAACAGAAAACAAGCAGATGAAAAGAATGTTAGCCTATAAATGGGCTCTGAAATCCTTGACCATTTATTCCTTTTACTCTTTACTGACTTATTGTCAGTCAGTCATATATTTTGCTAACACGTAATCCCTCTAATCCTAAAACTTCCCGATAAACAGGCAAGATTTCTTAAACTTATTCACCCTTTGGAAAGAAGTTTTGTGTGATATGGTGCTTTACAATTACAGCTTTGAACAAGAAAATAAGAGTTCTATAGCTTTACAAATGTTGAAAATTGATGCTACCATTTATATGAGAAATATGGTTGTTAGAATAACATTCACCTCTTAATCTTAATTATTTACTTTTCCTGAACACAGGATAAGTTAAGAATATCTATTTCATAGAGATGCTTTGAGTTCTTTATTTAGCATAAGAACTCAGAAAGCCACTATACTGTATTAAAACCTCCTTAAAACACCTTTCCCAGATCCCATTCCCAAAGATTCAGACTTACTTGACCTAGGATAAGACCTGTACATCCTTAGTTTTAAAATTGGGTCATTGGAATGTACAGTCAGGTTTAAAAACCTTTACACTAGAGGTTACAAGACAGAAAATCCGGTGATTTTTTTTTTTTTTTTTTTTTTGAGAAATAGTGTTGGGAAACTATCACAGAGTTGAGCTGCTTAATATTGTAACCATTTTTAAGACATGGAAAAAAAATTGAAAAATATCTTTAGTTTGATTTTCAGTGATTTCATGATATTAAAACAAGGAAAGTTGAAAATAATTTGATGCTTAGCAAAGAGCCAACATTAGTGGTCTATCAAGAAGTAATCTTTCCAAACTTGATTGGCCTTTTTAGATTGAATTAGAGAAGTATTAGAGGAAAGGAATGTAGTAGATGGAATGTCTGGATTTTATTACAACATTCTCTGTAGTAGTACTTAATGCAATTCAACTTGGAAGTGTATTTCATATTCCTAGTTAGCATGTGAACAAAGTCTAGCAAACAGTAAAATACCACATTTGTCAAATTGGCTGAATAGGACATAAGCAACAGTACATAATTTATGCCCCCTTAAAAAGATCATTTGTAAAATTTCTTGGTGTGGGGCTTTATGTTTATTTTTAGTTAAATTCATCAGAATCATTCCGTGCCTTTAAAAGTATCCCCAGTATTAATAGTGTAGGTTAGGATGTGTTCTATTTCTTGGTTCAGAAAATAAATAGATAATGAAAATCGGGAGATGAGAGAATATGGAAGGAAGCACTGGACAAACTTCATCTTTTATAGCAAAAGACAGATGCTGTTTAGAGTTGAAATGCCAGCCTTTCATAATCCTTTCCTTAGAATCAAATGATTGCATTAGACCCTGACATTTGTACTGTTTAGGTAAAATTTTACTTATCCTTCCACTTTTACTTCTCATTTGTTAAATTTAAGCAAAATTAGAGTTTCTATTTTAAATGTCATCTATTTTAGGACCCTATTTTATATACTTTTTATCTCTTCTTTCTCCAATAAAACTGAAAGATGTTTAGATCATCAAATGTTATCATTGATTATTTCTAGACAGTGGATCTGGGATGAGTTTTAAGATTTTTGGGGGTAATCAAGAAGTAATCTTTCCAAACTTGTTTCTGTAATAAATATGAATCATTTCTGTTAAAAACATCTATTATTTAAACAACCAGACGTGTTGCTTTTTAAAGTAAATATTTAATTCATTTACAATTCAAATAAAATTTCCCTCAGAAAAATAAATGCCTTTATTTTATAGTCTCAACTTTTAATACCAACCATGAGTGAAATCTTTGAAGTACTGGTCTTAGAATAGCTACTGTATGCACAAAACAAACTGAAATACTAGCATATCTATGTAACCTTATGATTTTAATTTTGCAAAGTTTTTTTAAGGGGAGGAATTTGTGATTGGCTCTTTTCTGGAGGTTCATATGATTCCAGATTTGCCATAGAACCCTAGGGTTTGCTTACTAAGAATTAATTTTTCTTAAACAGTCAGATGAAAATGAGACATAGTACAAAGCAGAATAAATTTTCCTTGAATTCTATATTAAAACAAAAAGAAGTGGTAGCATTTAAACCCAAATAAGCACTATTAGCTAGAGAAGTATAACCACCTACCAATATATAACTTAATAGGAAGTGATGGTCTTTATTCTAACATTTATTCTACAATGAAAAGTACTTTTTAAAGGCTAAGAAACTCTCCAATTATACTGAAGAGAGAACTGCATGTTTAGTTTATTTAAAGTTCAGCTGGTAGCATTTTATATGAAGTTTAAGTTCTTCAAGATTTCATAATAAAGATATCTCAATGAAGGATAAAGGGTATTTCTTTCTGCCAGCTTAAGTGGCACTGCCTTATAGAGCAGTATAAAAAAATATTCAATTTCTTCCTTCAGCCATCGAAATTTTTATGAAATTATAATTTTTGGATCCGTATTTCAGTTTTTATTCAAAACATAAAAACATCAATATTTTCAGGTCATATTATTTCTAATTTACAGAATTTAGAGTGTCACAAATGCAAACCCATATCATTACCCTTTTATTTGTGTCAGTACAAGTGACATCACTATTTCTTAGTAGTTGTATGACCTTACTTCATCCCTAAAATGGGAGTAATTCTGTTCTTAACTCACAGAAGTTGCTGAAAGGCACAAATGTGATATTCTTTGTGAATGGCCTGTACAGAAATATCCTTTCCTTGTTCCTTAAAAGTCCGTAAGGCATTAATGGTATTTCAAAGTTGCAACCCTTTCATTAAAAAACAAATGTTATTAGAACCATAAAGAAATGGAAGGTGAGGAAAACCAGATTCTGAAATTTCTATATTTTTGCTTTATATCTTAGTATTCTCTCCACACCAACTTGTGGACCTCAAGTAAGGTTACTTCAGCAGTTCACCCTGAGTCTAATGGATTACTAACCTTAACCTGTGTGACTTAGGTTAAGACCTCAGTTCTTCCCTTCTGTCCCTCTGGGTGCATTCAAGGGTATAGGATGCCACAAATATAGTCAGAGTGGCTACCTGCAGCCTGTCTTCTTGCTCCAGCTGTTGTGCTATTGATGCCACCTTCCTCCATGCCTCACTGTGCCCACCAGCGGTCTGCAGCCATTCATCAGGCAGTGTTAACTTGCCCTGATTTACATGCCCTCAGGAGTCTGTGCTCAGTCATGGCCACCTTAAGTTCCTTGCTGCTTTCAGTTATCTGTTGCCTCATAACAAACCACCCCAAAACTTAATGGCATAAAAAAAAGAAAAAAGAAACCTTTATTATATCTCATAATTCTGTGCTGTATGAGAAAGGAAATTGGCTTTAATCTTTCTAATGTTATCACATGGCAAACTTGTTATTACATGTTTAGAATTATTTTTTAAAGCTATTTCGTACACTAATTTATTTTATTCCTCAAACTGTTAGACCTAAAGTCTTCAATTTGGTGGTGGAATAACAGAATTTACAGGTGTCGTCTTTAAGTATTTAACTCAGTTTTTTTCCATGTATGCAAACCACACTTTTTCTTTCTCACTTTCTCTTAAACTGAGAAGTTCTAAGATGATTTGATTAAGTTACCTCTACTTGATCAATAAGAGAATAAATAAAACTGGTTGTAAGTGAAGAGGAAAATAGATAATTTGTCAGTTCTTAGGTAATCATGGCTCATACAAGTAGCTAAATTTTAGCTTACTGAAAAGGTAAATCTCTTAGGAAACAATCTTCACAGGTTTAAACATTTGAATGGAAAAGAATATTTCCCAAAAGTAATTTTTTTCCTGAGTGACGAATATGGGCACACGATTTATTATAATACTATTGCTAACAAACAATACTTGGAGGGTTGTTCATTTTGTGACTCTTGTTTCTTCATAGCTGGTGTGTGTGTATGTGTTTTAAAAAGGAATTGTTGGAATTTGTCCAGCCTCTCTTTTATGCCCCGTCCCTGAAGAAAGCTGTATGGTATTTAAAGTTTAGTTCATTCTGTTGCTGTGGAAACATTAATAAATACAATTAATAGAAGATAATTCTTTGGCCATTAACCAATAACAAAAACATTCTGTGAAAAATTTTTTTCAGTGAAACAAATACATTTTAAACAAGTTGAGAGTAGATGCTCTCTCTAAAATAGGGATGAATCAGAAATTAGGAAAATCATCATCAATCCAAATGAATGTAATAACATTGGGAAATATTACTGCCTTTGACTTTATGGCTTAATAAATTATAAAAAGACAACATTGTGAGTCAGATTGAGAATTAAAATTGCCAATACATGTGTTTAGCTGAGTGATTATACTTAGCCCACCAGAAAAAAATGTTACTGCTGTCATAGTTTTCTAATCCAAAATGGCGATCACATTGTTTAAAAGCCATAAAAGAAAGTCATAGGACCGTCAGATTGAATATTTAGCACTTTGTCAGTTTCTTTGTCACTTTTTCATTTTCCCTCCTCAGCATGGGCTTTATTGGTATATTAGATTGTGCATACAAAAGATTTCATTCTGCCCTTCTATGCACAGTAAAGAAGTTTTGGTTTTCTATTTTTTCTGCAAATATTTATTGAGCACCTACCATGGATCAGAGTCTGTTTAGGTTTTGGGGATACAGAACTAAACATGGCACAGTTTTCTCCTAAAGGAACACCTGACACACAACAGTAGATGGGAAAAGCCAGTGAACATAATATTGTGGGACAATAACACTAGCTAATGTTTGAGGATTGTGTACTATGTGCCTGGCATTGTACATGGCTTAACTCTAATGATCACAAGAAAGTAGTTACTGTTATTGCATCATACAAAAAAGCAAACAGGCATAGAAAGGTTAAGGTTAATAACTTGTCCAAAGTCACACTGCTAGTAGTGTCATGTCAAGTATGTGCAGGGTGGGAACAGGGAGGAGGGGTTCCTCACCCAGAGCAGACAAGGAAATCTTCCAAGAGGATAATTCCCTCTTCAAAGTGATCTTCCTTGAAAAGATAAAGAAAAATATGGCAAGACATAGAAACAAATAACATGACTCTCGTGGGAAACAGCAGGTAGTTCAGTATCATTGGAACACTGAGTTGCAAAATATGAGATTAGAGATGTCAGAAAAATTACATCAATTAGGTCTAACCTTCCATAGCCTGATGAGGAATTTTATTTACTGAAAAAACAAGGAAAAGAAGTTGAAAGATTTTAATAATACTGTGCGCTGGAGACAGTAATAAGAACAGATAGTCTCCCGTGAAAAAGAGAGGTCAGAATTAAAGTTGAGGTAAGTGTTTGGGGCATGGGGAGAGATATGAGAAATTTGGGGGGGAATTTGGCAAAGTTTAGTGATTGGATGCGAAAAGAAAGGAATTTCAGATGTCTGGCTTAGATTACTTGAGTGGGAGGTGTCTCCATTTTGTGAGATGGAAATATGAGAGGAAGAACTGGTTTAGAGAGGGAATGGAATGATGAGCTTGAACACAACAGCAGTAAGTACAAGGTGTTTAACTGAGAAGGGTGGTCAGAGCACTTAGAGAAGCACAGAGGTAGATGGGATGTTAATGGTAATGTTCTCATTTTAATTTGGGTATTGGGTTCACATGTGTTAGACTTCATATTTGCATGTATGTTATATATTCTAGTATAGATCAAATTTACATAGTTTTAAAAGTAACATTTTGTAAAACTGCTGTAGAAAAAACTATACCCTAGTGCCTTAGGATTTTGAGAATATTCCCAGTCTCCTTATATGTATAATTAGGGTTTAGTTAAATGCCACTAAAACAGACAATTTATGTATTCCTCTCTCCACACATTACAAAATTAAAAAACAGAACTATGAGATCAATGGCCAACAGAAGAGACTATCACCTGCCACTTTGTGGTAGTTATCATGTGGTAGATTAATCTCCATGGCTGTCATATTTTTAACAAATACAAGGAAGACAGTTGGCTACTTGGAAAAAAATAAAACTTCATTTAAATTGCTTATGATTATTAAGGGCCATACTTCACCATATTATGTTTCAGTTAAAAGATGAAGCATCTTGTTTGGAATAGAGTTTTCATTTAGACTCAAGGAAACTTGGCATTTTGAATAAAGATGTTAGTTAGGGGAGGTGTTGGTGAGAAGTTGACATTTATTTCAACAAAGACTTGAAGGAGGTGAGAACATTAGCCATACAGATCCTGGGGAAGAACTTCCCAGGAAGGGAGCTGACCCAGTGCAAGCCCCAAGGTAGGGCTGTGCTACGTAAGCACAAGGTCAGTGTGGCAGTGGTTTGACTAGAGATGTAGACCATCTTAAGGACATTGAAGTTGACTCTGAGTGAACTGGGAAGCCACTGGAGGGTTATGAGCAGAGGAGTGACATCAGATTTTATTTTGAAAGATTGCTCTACCAAAGTAGTGACTCTGTAGCATCTTACTACGCTGATGGACAGTGACTACAAATGGGGGAGGGCAGGACTTGACAAAATGGGTGAATGTTGAAACCACAATGTTGCTCATGTGAAACCTTCATAAGATTGTATGTCAATGATACCTTGAGAAAAAAACAAAAGATTGCTCTACCATGAAGAACAGACTGTAAAGGGGCAAGGATGGGCCTGAAGATCAGTTAGGAGGCTATTTTAATAAATGAGTGAGACATGCCTGGTTATTCAGACCAGGTTGTTGGCAGTCATCAGATTCTGAACTCTGATTCCCAGAGGACTGTTTGACAGATTGGTTGTCAACACATTGATGAAACTGAATGAGTTCACATAGGGAGTGAGTATACCTAGAGAAGAACAGTAGCAAGTTATTCCTAAAATGTATATGGAAATGCAAAGGACCAAAAACAGCCAAGATGATCTTGAAATAGAAAAACAAAGAACTGAAGTAGTGGGATGACATACTTGATTAGATATTAATAGCAGAATGAGTTAATCAGATATCAAGATTATAAAGCTATAGTAATTAAGACAATGTATTATTGGGGCAAGGAAATATGAATAGGCCAATGAAAGAACATAGGATCTAGAAAGAGTCCCATTCATGTATGGATACTTGTTTTTTGACAAAGGTGACACCACAGAGCAGTGGGAAAAGCATTGGTCCTATGTCAGTTGATATTTATATATGGATATAATCACAGTCCTAACTCAGACCATACACAAAATCAATTCGTCTGATAACAGATAAAAAGTAAAATAAGGTTTCAAGAAAATGTAGAAAAACATCTTTATAACTTTGAAATGAGAAAGGCAATCTCAAACAGGACACAAAAAGCATTTGTCATAAAGGAAAAGACAATGATAAACGGAAACAGACTAAAATTAAGCACTTCTCTTCATCAAAAGACACCATTAGAGTGAAAAAAGGAGGCAGAGTGGGAGAAAATATTTGTAATGTATGAAGGTGACAGCTCCTGTTCAAACTATATAAAGAAAAATGGACAAGGGACTTCAGCCTAAAAGGGGGGGAAGGGGAAACATACAAATAGCCAAGAAACATAGTAAAAGGACCTCATTTCTCTGGAGTGATGGTAACATGTAATGCTAAGGCACATTTCCATCCTCTTTACATGTCTTTGGAAAAAGAATTAGAGCTTTATTTGTATTACTAAATCTTTAACATTGAATAGGAATTGATATTGTTCAAAGTTAGTCTAAAATTTGAGCAGCTATTTATTTAAAACAAATGAAAACCTGTTGTTGAACATGGATTACTATTTTAAGAAAAGCCCTCCTATCATAAGCACAGATAATAATAGGCCCACTCATTCATAACCTCTTTATTAAAAGTTGGATGCTTCGGCCTTGCTGCTAACACCTGTGAGCATGAGAGACCAGGTAGAAAAATACTAACAAGAAAACTAACATTTCATGTCTTAAAAGAAACCTCATCACTAGAGAAGAAGAATGCAGAAACTATTCTATGCACAAAATGCATGTTTTCTTACAATGTTTCAAATTTTATTTTGCCTTTTTTTCAAGGGTGTAACCTAAAGGTAGAGGCTGCTATGAGAGGCAGTTATTGTCGTAAGAGGAAGGTTTTCATGAGATGGCCCTGGGATCCAAGGTAACCAGCATGTATATTGCTGGAACTGGAAATGATAAAGATGGAAAAGCATCTGTGTTTAGCATGCTCCAATGAGCAATCATCACTCTCCTGAGATGACCCTTTACTGTTGCTAGGCACTCATTTCTGTTTCTGTCGTGGGTGGCAACATTATGTAATGCTGAACCACATTTCCACCCTCTTTATATATTTGTTGGGGAAAGAATCACAGCTTCCTAGTGTTTTGTTTTATACTATTAAATTTGGGGTATTAAATAGAAATTGAGATTGTTCAAGTTGGCCTGAAATTTGAATAGCTGTAAGTTTCAATAAAAAAAAGAAATAAAACTGTTCCTGAACATGAAACTGCTTTTTTAAGAAAAGCTCTTTCACCATAAGCATCAAATGTTAGAACTCTCATGTATAGCAGTAGTTTGGTGATTGATTTACATAATTCACATCAGATACAGGGAATTCCCATCTCCTACTTACATCCTCCAGCCCTAGAAATGTCTGATAAGAGATTGATTTACTTTCTTCTTGCAGATTTTTCAGATTGCCCTTTATATATTTAAATTTTCAGAGACTTTGTTTAAAGAGCAATTTAGTGTTTCACTTCCAGCAGTCCGGTGGACAAAAATGTAACTGATGAGCCCTCTCATTGAATACATGAAAAAAATACTACATAAAATATTTATTTACATTTAACATTTTCTAAAACACCAGTGATGAAAGCTATTAAGAAGACCATGAGTATTCTTATAAATAAAATGAAAATAAAATATTAGTCAAGTCAATGAAAAAGTTGACAACCAAAGAACATTATATGAATTTTTATATATAATGGTTGGGAATTGGAAATGTTTGATGGTGATCTCTAGCAATCAAAATAAATGCCTGTTGAGTTACTGAAAAACAAGCAGAAATAACACCACTGAGCTGACTAGGAAGTGCAGACTGGCAAGAGGCCAAACACCCAACAAAGTAAAGGGAGTGCTAAAGCTCGCTTTCCTGAAACACAATGGCCCAGAGTTCTTTGTTTTTCCTGTTCTTGGGCATGTTGGGACAGGAAACAAGGTCCAAGGGTCCAGGCCACATAGGCAGTCTAATAGCATAAAGCTAGAAACCAAAGAACTAGGTCTCATTTGTTCCATAAAAGGCAGAGAGAGAGATGGAACAGGTAGGACACTTAGAAAGTACAGAATGTTAGATTTAAACCTAAATATGTCAGAATTACAACAAACATAAGTGGACTAACAGTTTTAACTAAAAGATTTTAACAGCATAACAAAACAAATCTGGTTACATATTTAGGAGATGATGTTCTCAAGCAAAAATCAACTAAATTATAAGAATAGCTGAATCCACAATTATGATAGAAATTTGACATAAAATATTTTTTAGTATTTTTGTCTTTAGTTTCTACTATTCCTCTTATATTTTTCTCTAGGAATGTGGTAGTTTGTTAATCTATGTTAGATAATCCCATTTTCTACATAATTACAGTCTTTTATAAAACTGAAACTTAACCCTTTCAGAATTTAATGAAAATACGTCTAAAATGCATTTCATTCTTCCTTACCTTCTTTGTAAAAGTATTTCACTGCTTTCTATTGATAAAAGTTAAATATACAGAAATTTTGAAAGAGAACAATGAAGTTCATATACTCTTCACCTAGAATCACCTAGGTGGTTTATGATTTGTCACAGCTGCTTTATCTCTTTCTCACCCTTTCTCTCCCCTCCTCACCCATCAGTATTCTGCAGTATACAGCTTTTTGTTACTCATGGCTTTACTGAACCTTTTGAAGTAGGTCGCTTCAACAAATTGATACTGTAACAATTAGACATGCTTGTGCAAAAAAATGAGGCTGCACAAAGACCTTAACACCTTTCACAAAATGACCTCAGAGTGAATCATAGATCTAAATACAGAATGCAAAACTATAAAACTTCTAAAAGAGAACATAAGAGAAAATCTAAGTGACCTTGGGTTTAGTGGTGAATTTTTAGATACAACACCAAAATCATGGTCAATGAAAGAAAAAAATATTGATAAATTGGACTAAAAATTTTGCTCTGTTAAGGACTCTGTTAAGAGAATGAAAAGACAAGCCACAGACTGGGAAAAAAGTGTACAAGAAACACTTAAAACTCAAGAAATAAATAATGCAAATTTTTTAAGAAGTGGTCAAAATAACTGAATAGACACTTCACCAAAAGAAGGTATACAGACGGCAAATGCACATGTGATGAAAAGATACATCACATCCCATATGTCATTAGGAAAATGCAAATTATAACAACAGTGAGATGCCACTACACACCTATTAGAATATCTAGAATCATAAAAACAGACAATACCAATTGCTGGCAAGGATGCAAACAGTAAAACTCATTCATTATGGAGGGAGTACAAAATGATACAACCAGTTTGGAAGACAGCTTGGCTATTACAAAGCTGAACATACACCACAGGATACAGCAATCACATACTTAACATATTTGTTCAGCTGAATTGAAAACTTTAGGTCCACACAAAAACCTTGGAGAATGTTCGTAACACCAAATACTGGAAGCAACCAAGTTGTCTTTTACTATATAAATGGGTAAACAAATTGGTGCATCCATACAGTGGAACACTATACCCTGATAAAAAGGAATGGGCTATCAGGCCACACAAAGACATGAATGAATCTTAAATGCATATTGCTAAATAGCAGTCAAGTCTGAAAAGGCTAAATACTATGTGATTCTATATATATGACATTCTGGAAAAGACAAAACTATAGAGATTTTAAACAGCAGTGATTGCCAGGGGAAAGAAGATGTTAAATAGCTGAAGCACAAGGGTTTCTGTAGGACAGTAAAACCATTACATATGGTGGATATGTGAAATTATGCATTTGTCAAAACCTATGCAACTTTAAGAGTGAACCTTAATAGATGCAGATTTTAAATAATCACTTAGAAAGTTGATGGAAGTAGGATGTGATACAGAATCTATATTACAAATGTATTAAACAACTGTTGGAAAGAATGGAGGGAAAAGGTGCAGGTCTAAATAAGTTTGGAAATGACTGGAGGCTTTAAGACCAAAGTAAAAAAGAACTTTTCATAGCACTATACTCTAGGTAATGAAGTTGTATCCCAGAAGGTACATGTCAGCCATTTTGAAACCACTATACATGTATACTTGAATAGAACAGTAAGTAAATGTTTCTCACTGTTGTAATTGGTGGTTATAAATAAACAAGGGGAGGAAGTTAAATGGTCCATGTGGAGAAGAGGAAAGATGAGGGAGGGAGGCCTTACCAGCAAAAAGCACACACACACACCACTGAAGTAGAAATAGAGGAGGTATATTGAGGAAACTATGTGGTAAGATGTGGATTATATAAAACAGTAGTTTTCAAATTATTTTCTGATGAGTTCCTCAGGAGCTGGTCAGCAAAGGGATAAGAAGCCAACAATTGAAGTCTTTAAGCAAAGCGGTGCAATAAGCATATTAAGAAGACTGATTTGACAGAGGAGCCAGAGGCATGTGTTGGGCAACTATTCAGTAAGTCAGATGGTTTGGTATGAACCTAAATGTATGATTGGCCACTGGTTTGAAAATAAAAGAAGAGGATAGATGTGTGGACTCTCACCAAAAACTGATAGGACTGGGTTACAGATTAGATGGATGTTGTGTCCAAGGAAGGAGAAGTCAAAGATCCATCTAGTGGTAGAACTGGGTAAGGGGTCAAAAGGTTCAGTCTTCCTGTTATAAAATAAATCATTGGGATATAATACAGTGTGATGACTGTAGTTAAAAATATTGTATTGCATATTTGAAAGTTGCTAAGAGAATAGATCTTAAAAGTTCTCATCACAAGAAAAAATTTTTTATAACCATGTATGGTAAGTTGCTTTCTTAGGATTCACTAAACTGGATAGCCTCTGTGCTTTCTGGGGGCACAGGGGAACTGATATTATGTTGAAATGCCCTTGATTCATGTGGCACATCAAAAGGTTCCATATCCAGAGACAGGATATTGGCTTCTGATGAAGTAACATTCACATGATAGTATTGTTAGGCATGGCAGAGATTGATGATGATGTGGTGCCTAATTGTTGACGATAAAATCCCCAGCAGAAGAATATTTGTTCTTGCTGACCTGGATCACCCTGAAACCCAGGGTTCAGCTTTATCCAGGAAAAGCAAATTACCAGGGATTTACTGTCCAATACCCCAAGTTAAATAGACTATAATAGATATGTACTTGCTCTCATTGTAAGAAAGATTTATCGAATATAAATGCAAACATTTAAGTTTCACAAATATGCAACATATTCCTATCAGCAAAATTCATAAACAAACTCAAGATAATCAACCTAGAAAAACATTGGTTAAGATATAAACAAGGGCCTAGAATGAACAATACTTCATTATTAATGAGCACACTTTTTCCCCAGATCTTGGTTTCAAATACATTCTCCAAGATAACAGAACCAGGCTCCTTAGAGAATGGCTGATTCTAGGAATGGGGTAAGATGTATGCAAGATGAGCCTGGACCATCTTCTAATACCAGTAGGTAAGGAAATGCTTTAAAAATTTTTGTTTTTTTTAATACTGCTAGGTGAATGTCAAAAGGACAGAGCCAACAGAAAGAGATCCCAATGACCAAATCTGGAATGGTTTGGGCAACAAATTAAGTAGTATTGTATAAGAATCCAAAGTATACAATAAATATCCATGAGTCATACTGATGGAATGAGTGAATAAATAAATGGAAGAGAATAGAAAAATCTCCCATGCAGAATTCCAAATAATCTATGTAGATACTCTGCCCTTGAGGAGACAAAGCATAACTTGCCACTCCTTAACTATAGGCTGTATATAGTGACCTCCTTCCAAAAAGTATGGTATAGGAAGTGGAGCAGGGTTTCACAGGGAACATCTAGTAACATTACCTGACAAATGCAGCCAAGTTATCAAGGTTAACATCATCAGTTAGTCATGTTGATAGTACGTATGCTTGATACATGATGAAAATAGCACATTATGTTTGTGAACTCCTCCCAAACACCTTCATCCCCAGTCTAACCCTGGCAGAAACATCAGACAAATTCCAATTGAAGGACATCCTAAAAATACTTGATTAGCACTCCTTAAAACTGTCATGTCATCAGAAAATAAAGGCTGGAGAAACTTTGAGGAGCCTAAGGAGACGAGATTAAATATAATAGGGTAAATGGAGAGGGTTCCCAGATGGTATCCTAGAATCAATATATGTAGAAACTAAGTTAAACTGAATAGAGTATGGACTTTAATGAATACTAATATATTGTTAATGGTTCATTAATTGTACAAATGTACCATACTAATGTAAGATTTTAATAATAGGGAAAACTGGGTGTGATATGGGAACTCTGTATACTATCATCAGAGTTTTTCTGTAAGTCTATACTGAAACTAAAATTTTAGATTTAAAAAGTTGAAGACATGACATTTCAGCTCTAATTACTGTGTCAAGGATACTTTTATGTAGCCACTAGTCACAGTATTAACACCTAAATTACAATTAATAATCAGATTGCCCAAGTTACCTTAATACTTATGTAGCTGTGTTATTTTTCTTTTTTAAAAAAGGCACAGAATCCAATCAGGATCACATGTTGCATTTGTTGTTTCTCTTCAGTCTCCTTAACATAAAATGGTCCCTGCGTGATGAGGAATTTTAACACCCCATTCTTTTCAATTAATAGATCAACTGCAGTTTGTTTAATCTCTTTTAGGTTTTAGGGAGCAGAAAACAGCAGTTACAGTTTCTCAAGAATGAGAGTAGGGTCATCTGAACTGTCTTTAATGAAACAATGAGTGATGTTTCATAAGAGGCACAGGGCTTGGTAGTGCCAACCCGCCAGTATGCTGGCTACGTGCTCTAAATACTGCTGTCAGAAATTAGGTGGTGGTGTAGTTCTTGTGACACGTTTATTTGTTTTTTGGGTTTTTTTTCTGTTGGTGAGTTGCCCAAGATAATATAAAGTTCCCAGCTCTCTGATTTTCTTGTACAAAGAAAATACTGAGACATTCTCTAATCAGTTAACTATCTCAAAGGAATATAGAGAATATGTTAAAGTGATCTTACAGTGTTTAATTGTTGTGTTCTGGTTATTTTAGTAATTTAATTTCTGGTATTACCTGTTTGCTGTACAAAATAAGGAGACAAAACTTTCAATCTTATTACTGAAAGAATAGTAACATGTAGAGTGGCTATGAAAAAAGGGAGAGCTCAATATAAACAGGGAGATTATGCTAGCTGTAGGGAGTGGTATATGTGTGAGAAAAAATTACTCAGTTGGAGAATACTGAGGGTATTAGAAAGATTTGAGCAAATGAAGTGAAGGAAGTAGTTTAAAATATATGAAAATAGAATGTTTTGATTTCCAGATCATCACAGACTGTTTTAATCAAAAGGCAAAGGTGAGCTTACTGAAGGAAGGCATGGTACCTGGCTGCAGTATGCCATCAGTGATATCTGTTTTTGTGTAATGGAGAGGATTTTAAAAGATTGTTTAAAAGCAGAATGTTAAATTCATTTTAGATTGGGTGGAGCCTAGAAAAGAATTTCTGCTCTCATTTGAGAGGTGACTATACAGATGACTAGCTTTGATTGCACAGTAGGTATGAATGTCCAGTGGGTGGACTTCACAGCAATTTTACATCTAAATTCAGTTCAGGGAAGTTCACTTTGTGGTCATATGATACCAAATAAAGTGTACAGAACAGGATAGAATCCATATTTATGGCTTTCTTACTCATTTTCTTATTTGTATAGAGGCATATATTTAAGAGGGGGAGTTCTCAACATTTTCAAAGTAGTTTGCGTATAACTTTTTTTCAACAAAACCTTTTTTAAAACCATAGATTACAGCTGAACTCTCTTTATCTTTAATGTCTGTGGGGCTAATGCTAAGTTTGGGTTTCAACAAATCTGTGCTTAAGGGGCTAAATAAAGAAAACTGTTCCTCTGAGTTAAGAGTTACTCAGGAGTCAGGGGTTGGTCAGATGATATGATAATTTTTAACTCCAAGATAGCTACCTAACCAGTTTGATAGGAATTGGAGAGGGTGTGTTAATTTAAGTGGATATTACTCTGTACAGATTTCATACACAAAAAAATGGGCCTCAGATATCTTTTTGAATATGACAGCAGTATATGGACAGGTTACAGTTATTTCGATACCTTCTGAATATTGGCTTCATTAAACTACCAATATTGGAGATTACTTGCTATGAGTTTATATTCATATGAAATACAAAAGGTTTTTTGGTATAGAGGAAAGACTATAGGTCTTGAAATTAGAAGTTCTTTGTTCATGATGTTTTGGCTCTAATGTTTGCTAGGCACTTAATTTGTAAGAGCCTTCATATCTCTGACACCCTTATTATTTGTAGAAATAGATCAATAATACCTATCCCGCCTATGAGTTTCTCATTTGTAATGACACTCAAGAGTGGAAAAATTACAGCTGGTAAACTGAGGAATGCTTTAGATTGTAGGGACCATCATCTTTTAGCTATGTGGGCCATTCTGTGGACCTCTGCCCACAGGATGCCAAGTTACCTGAGGGCTTCAAGGATTTGTAGCCTACATTGTACTCTGTGCTAAGTTTGGTATTCTTTCTAAGCATTTTTCTTTGGTTTAGGTCTAACACATAGTAGGATCCGGTGGTGTGAAAGAGTGGGGAAAGTAGCTAGGGGAGAGAGTGAGAAGATGATGAAGTACAAGTCCAATTTACTGTGGATTGATTTCTTTGTCCTAGTTTTATCTTGAGCTTTCCTTCTGGAGTAGAAATTAGAAGTTCTGGAGTAAAATTAGAAGTTTAGCTCTGATGAAAATTCCAAGCTTCATAGCTCTTGATAACTATAATTAAAACATGCATAAAGCCTTTCAAAGGAATTTTTACAGTCTTGTTCTCTCCTTGGCAGTTTTAAACTTGCATCATTGGTTATAGAATTCAGGATTTGGGTTTTTCTCACGGGTCTGGCTTTTTCTTCCTGTATGTTATTTTCATATTTTTCTTTAAGGTTATAGTTACCTGGTAGCCACTTAACTATTGTTTTATTAAATGAGAATTTTCTACCAGGAGATACTCTTGGCAACAGATGTCTTCCTTGAAATTTGTATAAAACAGCAGTTATGTATTATTTTGGCAGTGATCATCCATGAACTTTTGCTACATGATGGCTGCTTAAACAGTGGCATGATGACTCATGTAGGAAGAATATATCCAGGTAGATTAGTTAGCACTGGACCTTGCACAGGTGATAAACATTTAGCCTTAAACATGCATAAATTTGTTATTTTCAGAGATTAAATTTTATCAGTTTACTTTGTGTAACTCTTCTCTCTCCCTTATGATTTCTTACATTTAAGGATAAGTAAGAATAGAGTTTAGCAAAAGTCAAGATCATATATATTAAATTTCATTTGCTTTGAAAAAGCCAGTTAGACTGAAACCAGCTTACCCTACTTTACAGCATATTGCTTAATCATAATCAGTTTTAATCCAAAACCAAAGCAAGCATAATACTATCACACATCAGTTTGATGAAGATGGAGAATTCAGAAATTGAAATTATTGAACCCCTCTTCCAAAGATTCTCATTCCAAATTGATTATTATACATAGACAGGTTTGGGGAACTGGACTATTCATAGATGATCCTTTTCAAATAGTTCTGAAGGGCTTAGGATTCCTCAGGATTCTACAATCAATGAAATTAAGTTCTCTAAGGACAACTTAATTGCATGTGTCTCTTATTTATTGAGTAAAGATTCCCTCTTGAGAAAAAATACTGCTGCTTTGGAAAAAGGTCAGAAAACTATTGTTGCCAGATAGATTATTTCTAGGATACCTTATTATTTAAGATCCTGATTCTATTTTGAAAATTCACCAGAGTTTGTATTAATATTAAAGACCTAATATTCAAACAGAATTGAAATGAGCTATAATGAAGGGCAGAAAACCTTTGCCCTCTCTATATCCTGCATGAATCCCTTTATAAATTTGGTTGCCAATATAGCCTGTCTTTTTGATTCACTAAATTCTGTGAATTCCCTCTACATATAATGTTTCAGTTTTTCTGATAAAAACATACTTTACTTTCTCTTGGGTAAGATTCATACAGGCAGTGATGTGCTAGTAATGCTTAACAGCTGGGGCAAAGAGGACTGATTCATATTATATGCTAATTTCCATGACATAAGTACTCCGTACAATAAGGGCCTTCCCCAAGTGACCAACATGATGTCACTGAATGTGGGGCTGGGAAAAGAGACACACAGCACACTTAGGGTTTCCACTATGGAGACAGAATAGCTGTAGATAGCTTAAAGACTGTAGTAAAATATGGAATGATTAGGAATAAAATAACTAGGAAATGATACACTTGAGTATTTATTGTTTTTGTTTTTAATATGTCTTATTTATTTTACTATAGGATACACAAGAAACTGTTTTCATGCTTATCTTTGGGGAAATAGATTGTTTCAAAATGGGAGAAAACTTACTTTGCATTTTCTCCCTTATTCTGTTACTTAATTACCTATGTTAAATTTATGAGCAGCAACAATAAAAACAATACTGAAGAAGCAGGTTTCCAGGTGATTTTGATGTGTGGCTAACTTAGGGAACCACAGGTGGTTCCCAGTCACATGCTACGTAAACTAAAAATGTTTTCCTTGATTGTCTGACACCATTAGAGCTGATTTTCTGCTTAATTGCAGTGACTACTACATTTTTACCTATTTATACACTGTTGTTTCTCAACCCATTTGAAAGAACACATTTTGCTGAATGTATATGTTAAAACATGATGTAAAATAACAAATAGAAAATGTAGTAAAGTAGAAAATCAAAATCTGGTAAATACAAATATATATATGCCAATTTTAAGGCCAACCATATTTTGAACAACAGATTTTGCCTCTGAACTTCCTGCAATCAGTGGAAGAAAAGGTATAATAAAATTTTTATCAAAGAAGAGGAAGGGCATTATTTTGTCAAAGCTAGAAATTGCATTGTATTGAATTCTAAAGTAAATCTCACACATGAAATTTCATATATAGGGATACTAATATAATATTGTTATACTGACATTAACACTGCTCCTCTAGTATTTATAGCAATGCATTCTTTTTTTTTTTTGCTTCTTAAAACCATTGCTTTATGAAATATTGAAAAGATACAGTTTATGCAAATATGATGACAACATGAAGAATAGAAGAACAAGGCGTTGTGAAACACACCCTCGCCCCCCAGGTTTGTAAAATGAGCAATACCATTCTCTATGAAGTCCCCCGTACCTCTCACCAGTCTCTTTTCAGACCTCCTTCTTAGAGGTTTGTCATTCTACTGCTCCTCTTTATTTATTTATTTTTTGGTATCATTAATCTACAATTACATGAGCAACATTATGTTTACTAGACTGCCCCCATCATCAAGTCCCCACCACATACCCCATTACAGACACTGTCCAACAGCATAGTAAGATGCTAAGAATCACTACTTGTCTTCTCTGAGTTGTACAGCCCTCCCCGTACCCCCACACACATTATGTCTGCTAATCGTACTGCCCCCTTTTTTTCCCCTTACCCTCCCTTCCCACCCATCCTCCCCAGTCCCTTTCCGTTTGGTAACTGTTAGTCCATTCTTGGCTTCTGTGAGTCGGCTGCTGTTTTGTTCCTTCAGTTTTTTTCTTTGTTCCTATATTCCACATATGAGTGAAATCACTTCATACATGTCTTTTTCCACCTGGCTTATTTCAATGAGCATAATACCCTCTAGCTTCATCCATGTTGTTGCAAATGGTGGGATTTGTTTTCTTCTTATGGCTGAATAATATTCCATTGTGTATATGTACCACCTCTTCTTTATCCATTCATCGACTGATGGACACTTAGGTTGCTTCCATTTCTTGGCTATTGTAAATAGTGCTGCGATAAACCTAGAGGTGCATATATCTTTTTCAAACTGGGCTGCTGCATTCTTAGGGTAAATTCCTAGGAGTGGGATTCCTGGGTCAAATGGTATTTCTATTTTGAGTTTTTTGAGGAACCTCCATACTGCTTTCCGCAATGGTTGAACTAATTTGCATTCCCACAGGCAACGTAGGAGGGTTCCCCTTTTTCCACATCCTCGCCAACATTTGTTGTTATTTGTCTTTTGGATGGTGGCCATCCTTACTACTATGAGGTGGTATCTCATTGTGGTTTTAATTTGCATTTCTCTGATGATTACTGATGTGGAACATTTTTTCGTGTGCCTGTTGGCCATCTGAATTTCTTCTTTGGAGAAGTGTCTGTTCAGATCCTCTGCCCATTTTTTAATTGGATTATTTGCTTTTTGTTTGTTAAGGTGTGTGAGTTCTTTATATATTTTGGATGTCAACCCTTTATCAGATATGTCATTTATGAATACATTTTCCCATACTATAGGATGCCTTTTTGTTCTATTGATGGTGTCCTTTGCTGTACAGAAGCTTTTCAGCTTGATATAGTCCCACTTGTTCATTTTTGCTTTTGTTTCCCTTGCCCAGAGAGATACATTCATGAAGAATTTGCTCATGATTTTGTCCAAGAGATTTTTGCCTATGTTTTTTTCTAAGAGTTTTATGGTTTCATTACTTACATTCAGGTCTTTGATCCATTTTGAGTTTACTTTTGTGTATGGGGTTAGACAATGATCCAGTTTCATTCTCTTACATGTAGCTGTCCAGTTTTGCCGACACCAGCTGTTGAAGAGGCTGTCATTTCCCCATTGTATATCCATGGCTCCTTTATCGTATATTAACTGACCATGTATGTTTGGGTTAATATCTGGACTTCCTATTCTGTTCCACTGGTCTGTAGGTCTGTTCTTGTGCCAGTACCAAATTTTCTTGAGTACTGTGGCTTTGTAGTAGAGCTTGAAGTTGGGAAGCGAGATCCCCCCTGCTTTATTCTTCCTTCTCAGGACTGCTTTGGCTATTCGGATCTTTTGTGGTTCTATATGGATTGTAGAACTATTTATTCCAGTTCGTTGATGAATGCTGTTGATATTTTGATAGGGATTGCATTGAATCTGTAGATTGCTTTAGGCAGGATGGCCATTTTGACAATATTAATTCTTCCTAGCCAAGAACATAGGATGAATTTCCATTTGTTAGTGTCCTCTTTAATTTCTCTTCGGAGTGTCTTGTAGTTTTCAAGGTATAGGTCTTTCACTTCCTTTGTGAGGTTTATTCCTAGGTATTTTATTCTTTTTGATGCAATTGTGAATGGAATTCTTTTCCTGATTTCTCTTTCTGCTAGTTCATCGTTTTGTATAGGAAAGCAACAGTTTTCTGTGTATTAATTTTGTATCTTGCAACATTGCTGAATTCAGATATTAGTTCTAGTAGTTTTGGAGTGGAGTTTTTAGGGTTTTTTATGTACAATATCATGTCATCTGCAAATAGTGACAATTTGACTTCTTCTTTACCAGTCTGGATGCCTTATATTTCTTTGTTTTGTCTGATTGCCATGGCTAGGACCTCCAGTACTATGTTGAATAAAAGTGGGGAGAGTGGGCATCCCTGTCTTGTTCCCGATCTTAGGTGAAAAGCTTTCAGCTTCTTGCTGTTAAGTGTGATGTTGGCTGTGGGTTTGTCATATATGGCCTTTATTAAGTTGGGGAACTTGCCCTCTATACCCATTTTGTTGAGAGTTTTTATCCTGAATGAATGTTGAATTTTGTCAAATGCTTTTTCAGCATCTATGGAGATGATCATGTGGTCTCTGTTCTTCTTTTTGGTGATGTGGTGGATGATGTTTATGGATTTTCCAATGTTGTACCATCCTTGCATCCCTGAGATGAATCCCACTTGATCATGGTGTATGATCCTCTTGATGTATTTTTTAATTCACTTTGTTAATATTTAGTTGAGTATTTTTGCATCTATGTTCATCAGGGATATTGGTCTGTAATTTTCTTTTTCGGTGAGGTCTTTGGCTGGTTTTTGTATTAGAGTGATGATGGCTTCATAGAATGAGTTTGGAAGTGTTACCCTCTCTTCTTTTTTTTTGGAAAACTTTAAGGAGAGTGGGTATTATGTCTTCTCTATATGTCTGATAAAATTCAGAGGTGAATGCATCTGGCCTGGGGCTTTTGCTCCTGGGTAATTTTTTCTTTACTTATTCAGTTTCGTTGCTGGTAATTAGTCTGTTTAGACTTTCTGTTTCTTCCTTGGTCAGTTGTGGAAGGTTGTATTTTTCTAAGAAGTAGTCCATTTCTCCGAGGTTACCAGTTTGTTAGCATATAGATTTTTCATAGTATTCTCTACTAATTCTATGTGGTCTGTCGTGATTTTTCCTTTCTCATTTCTGATTCTGTTTATGTGTGTAGATTCTCTTTTTCTCTTAATAAGTCTGGCTAGGGGTTTATCTATTTTTGTTTATTTTCTCAAAGATCTAACTCTTGGTTTCATTGATTTTTTCCTATTGCTTTATTCGTGCCAACTTAATTTAGTTCTTCTCTGATTTTTATAATGTCCCTCCTTCTGCTGACTTTGGGCCTCATCTGTTCTTCTTTTTCCAGTTTCAATAATTGTGACTTTAGACTACTCATTTAGGATGGTTCTTCCTTCTTTAAATAGGCCTGGATTGCAATACACTTTCCTCTTAGAACTGCCTTTGCTGCATCGCACAGAAGATGGGGCTTTGTGCTGTTGCTGTCATTTGTCTCCATATATTGCTTGATCTCTCTTTTAATTTGGTCATTAGTCCATTGATTATTTAGGAGCATGTTGTTGAGCCTTCACGTATTTGTGAGCCTTTTTGTTTTCTTTGTATAATTTATTTCTAGTTTTATACCTTTTTGATCTGAGAAGTTGGTTGGTAGAATTTCAATCTTTTTGAATTACTGAGGCTCTTTTTGTGGCCTAGTATGTGGTCTATTCTGGAAGATGTTCCATGTGCACTTGAGAAGAATGTGTATCCTGCTGCTTTTGAGCGTAGAGTTCTGTAGATGTCTGTTAGGTCAGTCGGTTCTAGTGTGTTGTTCAGTGCCTCTGTGTCCTTATTTTCTGTCTGGTTGATCTGTTCTTTGGAGTGAGTGGTGTGTTGAAGTCTCCTAGAATGAATGCATTGCATTCTATTTCCTCCTTTAATTCTGTTAAAATTTGTTTCACATATGTCGGTGCTCCTGTGTTGGGTGCATATATATTTATAATGGTTATATCCTCTAATTGAACTGCCCCTTAATCATTATGTACTGTCCTTCATTATGTCTTGTTACTTTCTTTGTTTTGAAGTCTTATTTTGTCTGACAAGTACTGCAACACCTCCGTTTTTTCTCCCTATTGTTTGCATGAAATATCTTTCCCCATACCTTCACTTTTACTCTGTGTATGTCTTTGGGTTTGAGGTGAGTCTCTTGTAAGCAGCGTGTAGATGGGTCTTGCTCTTTTATCCATTCTGTTACTCTGTGTCTTTTGATTGGTGTATTTAGTCCACTTCCATTTAGGTGATTATCAAAAGATATGTACTTATTGCCATTACAGGCTTTGGATTCATGATTACCAAAGGTTCAGGGGTAGTGTCTTTGCTATCTAACAGTCTAACTTAACTCTCTTATTAAACTATTGTAAATACAGTCTGACGATTCTTTATTTCTCTCCCTTAATCTTCCTCCTCCATTCTTTATATGTTAGGTGTTTTATTCTGTACTCTTTTGTGTTTCCTTTGACTGCTTTTGTGGATAGTTGATTTTATTTTTTGCCTTTAGTTAGTGTTTGGTTGGTCTGCTTTCTTTGCTGTTATTTTATTTTCTCTGGTGACATCTATTTAGCCTTAGGAGTGCTTCCATCTAGAGCAGTCCCTTTAAAATATCCTGTAGGGGTGGTTTATGGGAGGTAAATTCCCTCAACTTTTGTTTCTCTGGGAATTGTTAATCCCTCCTTCAAATTTAAATGTTAATCGTGCTGTATACAGTATTCTTGGTTGAAGACCCTTCTGTTTCATTGCATTAAATATATTATGCCATTCTCTTCTGGCCTGTAAGGTTTCTGTTGAGAAGTCTCATGATAGCCTGATGTGGTTTCCTTTGTAGGTGATCTTTTTTCTCTCTCTGGATGCCTTTCATACTCTTGTCTTTGTCTTTGATCTTTGCCATTTTAATTATTATGTGTCTTGGTGTTGTCCTCCTTGGGTCCCTTGTGTTGGGAGATCTATGGGCTTCCACGGTCTGAGAGATCATTTCCTTCCCCACTTTGGGAGGTTTTCAGCAATTATTTCTTCAAAGACACTTTCTATCCCTTTTTCTCTCTCTTCTTCTTCTGGTACCCCTGTCATGCAAGTATTGTTCCATTTGGATTGTTCACACAGTTCTCTTAATAGTCTTTCATTCCTAGAGATCATTTTATCTCTCTCTACCTCAGCTTCTCTGTATTCCTTTTCTGTGATTTCTATTCCATTAACAGCCTGTTGCTCCTCACGTAGTCTGCTCTTAAAATCTTCTATCGATTGTTTCATTTCTGTTATATCCCTCTGGACGTCATCCCTTAGCTCTTCCATATTTGTGTGCTGCTCCATCAGCATGGTTGTGACCTTTATTTTGAATTCTTTTTCAGGAAGATTGGTTATATCTATCTCACCAGGCCCTCTCTCTGGGGTTGTCTGAGTCATTCTTGACTGGACTAGATTCTTCTGCCTTTTCATGGCATTAGAAGTGGTCACAGGCAGTGGTCTCATGTGTCAAATGGAAGAACAACATCCCTTCCTGCTCGCTGGTCACCTTGCCCTTCTCTGCTACCTTTGTTGGTTACCCGCACACCGGGAGCAGTTTGTGGGATAATGCCCTGAGGTGCCATCAGCAGGGCAGCCCTCGGGATCGCCTAGCACCCTGCGGGCGGGTGGGTTTCAGCCTTGCTGGGTGTGTTCTCCTGCGAGAACGGTGCTCCTCTGTGCCTTCTGGACCTTGCTCCAGCTTCTGCTGCCTGTGCTGTTTACCAGCACGCCGGGAGCAGTCTGTGGGATAGTCCCGTCCCGTGAGTTGCCGTGGGCGGGGCGGCCCTCAGGATAGCCTACAGCCCTGCAGGGGGTTGCAGCTGCACACCAGGTGTGTTCTCCTGCAAGAATGGCGTCCCTTCGTTCCTTCCAGACCTTGCTCCAGGTTCTGCTATTTGTGCTGTCTACCTGCACAGCGGGAGCAGTCTCTGGGATAATCCCCTGAGCTTCTGTGGGCAGTGCAGCCCTTGGAATAGCCTAGAGCCCTGCGGAGCAGTCGCAGACACACTGTGTGTGTTCTCCTGTGAAGACAGCACCTCTTCATGCCTTCCATACCTCGCACCAGGTTCCTCTGTCTGTGCTGGGCATCTGTGTGAGCCTCTGGGTCTGTCCTAGTTAGCTGCACTCTGGGAGAAAACTCTGTGTGGTTGCTGTGGGTGGGGCTCTTCCCCAGCTGCTCCACAGCTGTGTCGTGTCAGCCAATTTGCTTGTAGCGCTCCCGGCCGGACGGAATGAATCGCAGGCTGCTTGTCACCATGAAGGGCTTCAGTGTTGGGTTATTCCCCAGGGGGTTAGGGCACCTGAACTTCCTTAAGATTCCAAGCCTGCTGGGCTGAGTGTGCCAGGATGATTTTGTCCAGCTGATAAGCTCTTGTCCCTTTAAGACTTTTAAAAAGCACCCGCTTTTCTTTTGTCCCAGGGGAGCTGGCTGTGGGGCCCTGCTGACAGTCTCCATCTCTGATTTTACTTCTCTGTTTCTCTAATATCTAGTACACCATGCAATGTGTGTCTGTGCTCCCGGTATAGATTTCTAGGGCTGGTTATTTAGCAGTCCTGTGCTTCCGCTCCCTCTCCACTCTGATTCTTTTCCACCCACTGGTGAGCTGGGTTGGGGGGAGTGCTCGGGTCCCACCGTGTCACGGCTTGTGTCTTAACCTTTTTGTGAGATGCTGAGTTCTTGCAGATGTAGGTGTTGCCTGGCTATTGTACTGTATCTTCTGGTCTCTCTTTTAGGGGTAGTTTTATTTGTCGTATTTTCAAAAATATATATGGCTTTGGGAGATTTCCACCACTCTACTCACACCGCCATCTTGAGCCCATCCTCAGCAGTGGGTTTTATATGGCAGTTTCTTACAATATATTTCAAGAAAAAACAAGAATGTAATATTAAAAAGCAACTCAGTAAAGTGACTTTTCCCCAACAGAGACAGGTATAGTAGTTTAGGAAGATAATCTGGTGGTAAACCTTGATTCAAATTTGGATGATAACCACCTAAAGGATAAAAATTTAGAACAAGGATGGCAGAAGATGGCACATCTACTCATCTCTTGTCCTTTGTTGGTGTGAGAGTATGGTGCTATGTTGATAAGGGTTCTGAGACCAGGATCAGCAGAATAAGTGAATGACTGAAAATCCATCTTGGTCACAGGAATGGGGAGCAGCAGAGAAACCTCTACATGTTTGTCATACTTATGCCAAACTATCTTATGTAAATTTCACTGGTCTCTGACAGTCTTCAGTGTAAACTGGATTACAGACAAGTGAGGTTTATTCTCTTCGGTAAGAGCCTGGAGTATTGTATCTAACAGCCTAGAAAAATCTGTCTTTCATCATTCTGTTTTTTGATCCTATAGTTTGTTTTGTTTATTTAATATTACTATGCTTGTTTAGTTAATCTCTAGTCTCATTGAGTTGTTTCTTGTCCTTAAATCTAATAGAACACCAAAATACATTTTTTTGGTTTGGGAGCATGAATCTGAGAACTGTGGAATAGAATTTGCCAAGTACTTCCTATATGAGCATGGTCACATATGAGCATTACATAGCTTATTATCAGCAATAAAGTATTTGTTACATTTACTTTTAATGAACTACAATTCTTTCATATTACAAAAAATTTACAGTCTAAAGACAATTTTAGGGGAGATTAAAATAGTTCACTAACTAAATGTTAGTATCATTAACTAATTTTGGGATTTTTTTTAAAGTAAAGATTTATACATTGCCCGTGATTGTTCTCATCTATATCTTATTATCTAAGAAACATAGTTCATCTGTTCAAAAATGCCTACTGAGTCTACTTAATCTATTTGACCTTTTTTCAAATCCTGTTTTTAAAAACAGCCCTTGAAAGGGTGTTTTCATACACATTCCTTGTAAGATATAAACTGATGTTACTCTGCTAAAGAGTAGTTTGGCAGTATATATCAGAGACCTTCAAAATTTCAGATCCTTTGACCTAGTTATTCAAGTTCTAGGATATTGGAAATAGTGATTTTAAGTATGGATTTTGGAGTTTGACTAGCTTTGAATCCAGCCAATAAACTTGCAAGCTCTATGACACTGGGTTGTTTTCTTAACTTCTGTAAAGCCTCAGTTTTTGTACCTGTAAAATAGGTATGAAAATAATACCTACCTTGATGTTATTGTGAAAATTAAATGAATATATGGAAAGCATGTAACATCCTGGCTAGTATAAAATGTTGATAATTGTTAATAGTTATCATAGAAAGATTGCTCATATTGTAAAAATAGTAGACATAATAGGTAATGATTTGAATGATTTTCATCCATATGAGAGAATATTATACTATGTAGTTGTTAAATGATATTCTTAAATAATAATAAAAATATAAGAAAATGTTCATAATGTAATATTTAGTGAAAAGGCAGAATAATCTACATGCAAGTATGTTTAAATTGTGATCTAATTATGTTATAGAATTTCTAAAATACTGTCTTTAAAATGTTAATTAAGTTTTAAAATAATGTTTTTAAAAGATATTTTAGAAAAAACTGGAAAAGGTAATAGCAAAATGTTAAAAATTGATCACTGTTAAATTCATAACTAGGTGATAAATATAAGGGATTTATTATATTAATACTGTTCTATTTCGGTATATTTTCATTTTTCATAATACATTTTTAAAAAGAATGACAATAAGAAAAACATAAAAGAAATCTAAATCCCTGGAACTAGTGCTTTGTAACTTGTTTGAATGTAAATTAACTAATTTTTGTTCTTAAGCTTATTGATGCTTTTTAAAAGTTTTTGAGCATTTGAGAGAATGATTATCAGGCTTGTAAAACTTTGATAAAGTTATATAGAAATTTGTGGAATAACAATAAAAAAGAAAGATGCTTCATTCAGTAATGAAATTACTAGTGATTTGTATTGTTGTTTTTATACTTTTTTACATCTTCCAAACATTTTACAATAAGCTGTGTTTAGGATGTCAATCAGAATAAATGATTTTATGAAATGATGCTGACAACTTTTATGCTTTGATGACACTATTACTTCTAGCATTGAGACACCTCTTACTAGTTGCTTCTGGGACTTGCCTTTGAACCAGCTATGTAATTCTCTAAAACAGTCTTGGTGGGGATGGATTTTGTCTTAACATTTGTACAGAAAAGAACTATTTTTAAGGATTTTCTATATGTGAAAAATGATACAAGGATCATCTTCACTCTTGTATTCCTATACATTTCATTTCTTTTTTTAAATAGTGTACATTTTTTTAAACATACCCAGTGTTCTTACAAGCAACTTTACCTTAGTGAGAAGGAAGGGTGTCATGAGTATTTTGGCAGAGCTCTCCCTCTTCAGGCAGAAATAATATTAAGGAAATGAGTATTTCTTCCTGCTCTATAACTGAAATAATATTCAATTTATACGTGAATTTTATTTGTAGCAAATACCCCCTTTATGTACTCTGAGTTTATCTTGTAGGTGGCTTTTTAAAATAAACTGATTTTGTCCACTGTGCTCATGCTTTGGCTTAATGCCTGACCTCCCAGGTGGCAAACATCTAGAGTAGGACCCAATATTAAAGAAAATAAACCAAGAAAAAAAAATTAGAAAATATTGCAGCTGTTAGTAATAAATTACTCAGTAATATTCACATTGGAACAGTAACAAATTAGAATTTTAATAGTGGTGGTCCTTAAAAATGTCCCAATATTCAGTAATACATTTCATCTTTCCCATGTTCAAAATGAAATACATTCTTGTTCTCTTATAAAGAGCTAGGTCTTAGGGATAATTGCGTTTATTCACTTGACTGATTCTGTTCAATACAAAGGTTAAAAAGTAAAAGTAAAGCACCTGTATGCATTGTATCAGCTGGCACCAAGTCTTTATTATGTGTAAGAAAATTAACCTGTTTTGGAAGTCAGTTACATACATTAAAAAATATGTGTAAGGTAAAATAGAATATGCGAGACTTCTGGGAAGATGGCGGTGTGAGCAGGGCGGCAGAAATCTCCTCCCAACACTATATTTATCTACAAAAACACAGCAAATACATCTCTTCCTAAAAGAGAGACGAGAATACACAGGAAAGCGCACAGTGTGCAGCTACACCCGAGAGGACTCGGCACCCCAAGAGGCAGGTAAGATACGGAGCCGCGACCAGGCGGGACCCGAGCACTCCCCCACCCCAGCGTACCGGCGGGAGGAGAGGATTCAGAGCCGGGAGGGAGTGGAAGTACACCCCGCGAAGTAGACAGCCCTGGTGATCCGCGCAGGGAGTGCTGACTCACATTGCGCGGTGCAGCGGAGATTGGAGAGACAGGGGGGCAGGATCTGAGCGGAAAACGCACCAGGGTACTTAAAGTCGGCTCCCGGGAAGGAAAAAAAAACAAAAGCGCGCGCTTTCTTCAGCGGTCTTAAAGAGACAGGAGCCCAGCAGAGGAGCCGGATCGCCGCAGCACACTCAGCCCAGCAGGCTGGGAGTCCTGGGGAGTTTCAGACGCCTTAGCTGGCGACTGAGGAAGCGTAGCCATACTTACACTTCTCACTGAGATCAACAGCCTCCTATTCGTTCCGACCCCTGCCAGAGCGATAAAGGGCCCTGCAGAGTGGCGCAGCCACAGCTGCGGAATAGTGGGGCAATAGCACCACCTACAGCATTCCCACAGAATCTAGGTCTGGTGGGCATTTTTTTTGTTTTTTTTATTTGTTTTGTTTTTGTTTTTTCCTTTCTCTCTTTTTTTCTTTCTTTCTTCTTCTTTTTTCTCTTTTTAAAGTCTTAAAGAGCCCAGCTGACATACGTGGCAACTACCAGTGACCAATTCTATAGCCATGAAAAGACAGAGGAATATGGTTCAGACCAAAATCAACCAGACAACCCCAGAGAGGGAGCCTGAAGAGATGGAAATGCACAGTCTTCCTGAAAAAGAATTCAGAATAAAAGTCATAACCACGCTGATGGACCTACAGAGATATGTGCAAGAGCTGAGGGAGGAAGTGAGGGAAGTGAGGAAAGACAATGCAGAAATCAGACGAGCGATTGATGGGCTTAACAGCAGAATGGATGAGATGCAAGAGACTGTTAATGGAATAGAAATCAGAGAACAGGAATACAGAGCAGCTGAGGCAGAGAGAGATAAAAGGATTTATAGGAATGAAAGAATATTAAGAGAATGGTGTGACCAATCCAAATGGAACAATATTCGCATTATAAGAGTACCAGAGGAAGAAGAGAGAGAAAAAGGGATAGAAAGTGTCTTTGAAGAAATAATTGCTGAAAACTTTCCCTAGCTGGGGAAGGAAATAGTCTCGCAGTCCACCGAAGCCCACAGATTTGCCAACAAAAGGGACCAAAGGAAGACAACACCAACACACATAATAATTAAGATGGCAAAGATAAAGACAGGGTATTAAAGGCAGCTAGAGAGAGAAAAAAGATCACCTACAAAGGAAAAGCCATCGGACTATCATCAGACTTCTCAACAGAAACCTTACAGGCCAGAAGAGAATGGCATGATATATTTAACGTTATGAAACAGAAGGGCCTCGAAACAAGAATATTGTATCCAGCACGATTATCATTTAAATATGATGGAGGGATTAAACAATTTCCAGACAAACGAAAGTTGAGAGAGTTTGCCCCTCATAAACCAACACTACAGGATATCTTAAATGGACTGCTTTAGATGGAAGCACACCTAAGGCTAAAAATATGTCACCAGAGAAAATAAAATCATAGCAAAGAAAGCAGACCATCCAAATACTAACTAAAGGCAAAGAATAACACACCTAGTATAGAAAGAATGGAGGAGGAGGAATAAGAAGGGAGAGAAATAAAGAAACATCAGACAGTGTTTGCAATAACTTAACAAAAAAGTTAAGTTAGATTATTAGATAGTAAAGAAGCAACCCTTGAACCCTTTGTAACCACGAATCTAAAGCCAGCAATGGCAATAAGTACATATCTATCAATAATCACCCTAAATGTAAATGGACTGAATGCACCAATCAAAAAACACATAGTAACAGAATGGATAAAAAAGCAAGACCCACCTATATGCTGCCTACAAGAAACTCACCTCAAATCCAAAGATATACACAGACTAAAAGTGAAGGGATGGAAAAAGATATTTCATGCAAACAACAAAGAGAAAAAAGCAGGTGTTGCAGTACTTGTATCAGACAAAATAGACTTCAAAACGAAGAAAGTAGCAAGATATAAAGAAGGACATTACATAATGATAAAGGGGTCAGTCCAACAAGAAGATATAACCATTATAAATATTTAGGCACCCAACACAGGAGCGCCAGCATATGTGAGACAAATACTAACAGAATAGACAGCAATGCATTCATCTTAGGAGACTTCAACACACCACTCACTCCAGAGGACAGATCAACCAGACAGAAAATAAGTAAAGACACAGAGGCACTGAACAACACACTAGAACAGATGGACCTAACAGACATCTACAGAACTCTACACCCAAAAGCAACAGGATACACATTCTTCTCAAGTGCACATGGAACATTTTCCAGAATAGACCACATACTAGGCCACAAAAGGAACCTCAGTAATTTCAAAAATATTGAAATCCTACCAACCAACTTCTCAGATCACCAACGTATAAAACTAGAAATAAATTTTAGAAAGAAATCAAAAAGGCTCACAAATACATGGAGACTTAACAACACTCTCCTAATTAATCAATGGGTTAACGACCAAATCAAAACAGAAATCAAAGAATATATGGAGACTAATGACAACAACAACACAAAGCCACAACTTCTGTGGGACGCAGCAAAGGCAGTTCTAAGAGGAAAGTATATTGCAATCCAGGCCTATTTAAAGAAGGAAGAACATTCCCAAATGAATAGTCTAAAGACACAATTACTGAAATTGGAAATAGAAGAACAAATGAGGCCCAAAGTCACCAGAAGGAGGGACATAATAAAGATTAGAGAAGAAATAAATAAAAGTGAGGAGAATAAAACAATAGAAAAAATCAATAAAACCAAGAGCTGGTTCTTTGAAAAAATAAACAAAATATATAAACCCCTAGCCAGACTCATTAAGAGAAAAAGAGAATCTACACACATAAACAGAATCAGAAATGAGAAAGGAAAAATCACGACGGACCCCACAGAAATACAAGGAATCATAAGAGAATATTATGAGAATCTATATGCTAACAAGCTGGACAACATAGAAGAAATGGACAACTTCTTAGAAAAATACAACCTTCCAAGACTGACCAAGCAAGAAACAGAAAAACTAAACAGACCAATCACCATTGACGAAATCGAATTGGTAATCAAAAAACTACCCAAGAACAAAACCCCTGGGCCTGATGGATTCACCTCTGAATTCTACCAGACATATAGAGAAGAAATAACACCGATTCTCCTTAAAGTTTTCCAAAAAATAGAAGAGGAGTGAATACTTCCAAACTCACTCTATGAAGCCAGCATCACTCTAATACCAAAACCTGGCAAAGACCTCACCAAAAAAGAAAATAACAGACCAATTTCCCTGATGAACGTAGATGCAAAAATACTCAACAAAATATTAGCAAACCGAATTCAAAAATACATCAAGAGAATCATACACCCTGATCAAGTGGGATTCATCCCAGGGATGCAAGGATGGTACAACATTCGAAAATCCATCAACATCATCCACCACATCAACAAAAAGAACAAAAACCACATGATCATCTCCATAGGTGCTGAAAAAGCATTTTACAAAATTCAGCATCCATTCCTGATTAAAACTCTCAACAAAATGGGTAAAGACGGCAAATACCTCAACATCATAAAGGCTATATATGACAAACCCACAGCTAACATCATACTTAATGGCGAGACGCTGAAAGCTTTTCATCTAAGATCGGTAACAAGACAGGGATGCCCACTCTCTCCACTGTTATTCAACATAATACTGGAGGTCCTAGCCACAGCAATCAGACAAAACAAAGACATACAAGGCATCCAGATTGGTAAAGAAGTCAAATTGTCACTATTTGCAGATGACATTATACTGTACATAAAAAACCCTAAAGATTCCATTCCAAAACTACTAGAACTAATATCTGAATTCAGCAAAGTTTCAGGATACAAAATTAACACACAAATCTGTTGCTTTCCTATACACTAATGATGAACTAACAGAAAGAGGAATCAGAAAAACAATTCCATTCACAATTGCATCAAAAAGAATAAAATACCTACGAATAAACCTAACATAGGAAGTGAAAGACCTGTACTCTGAAAACTACAAGACACTCTTAAGAGAAATTAAGGAGGACACTAACAAATGGAAATGCATCCCATGCTCTTGGCTAGGAAGAATAAATATTGTCAAAATGGCTATACTACCTAAAGCAATCTACAGATTCAATGCAATCCCTATCAAACTACCAATAGCTTTCTTCAATGAACTGAAACAAATAATTCTAAAATTCATATGGAACCACAAAAGACCCCGAATAGCCAAATCAATCCTGAGAAGGAGGAATGAAACAGGGGGAATTACGCTCCCTCACTTCAAGCTCTACTACAAAGCCACAGTAATCAAGACAATTTGGTATTGGCACAAAAACAGACCCACAGACCAGTGGAACAGAATGGAAAATCCAAACATTAACCCAAACATATACAGTCAATTAATGTTTGATAAAGGAGCCTTGGATATACAATGGGGAGATGACAGCCTCTTCAGCAGCTGGTGTTGGAAAAACTGGACAGCTACATGTAAGAGAATGAAACTGGTCTATTGTCTAGCCCCATACACAAAGGTAAACTCAAGATGGATCAAAGTTCTGAATGTAAGTCATGAAACCATAAAACTCTTAGAAAAAAACATAGGCAAAAATCTCTTGGACATAAACATGAGCAACTTCTTCATGAACATATCTCCCCGGGCAAGGGAAACAAAAGCAGAAATGAACAAGTGGGACTATATCAAGCTGAAAAGCTTCTGTACAGCAAAGGACACCATCAGTAGAACAAGAAGACATCCTACAGCATAGGAGAATATATTCATAAAAAACGTATCTGATAAGGGTTGACATCCAAAATATATAAAGAGCTCACACACCTCAACAAACAAAAAGCAAATAATCCAATTAAGAAATGGGCAGAGGACATGAATAGACACTTTTCTAAAGAAGAAATTCAGATGGCCAACAGGCACATGAAAAGATGCTCCACATCGCAAATCATCAGAGAAATGCCGATTAAAACCACAATGAGGTATCACCTCACACTAGTGAGGATGGGCAACATCCAAAACACAAACAACAACAAATGTTGGCGAGGATGTGGAGAAAGGGGGACCCTCCTACACTGCTGGTGGGAATGCAAATTAATTCAACCATTGTGGAAAGCAGTGTGGAGGTTCCTCAAAAAACTCAAAATAGAAATACCATTTGACCCAGGAATTCCACTCCTAGGAATTTACCCCAAGAATGCAGCAGCCCAGTTTGAAAAAGACAGATACACCCCTATGTTTATTGCAGCACTATTTACAATAGCCAAGAAATGGAAGCAACCTAAGTGTCCTTCAGTAGATGAATGGATAAAGAAGAGGTGGTACATATACACAATGGAATATTATTCAGCCATAAGAAGAAAACAAATCCTACCATTTGCAACAACATGGATGGAGCTAGAGGGTATTATGCTCAGTGAAATAAGCCAAGCCTAAAAAGACAAGTATCAAATGATTTCACTCATATGTGGAGTATAAGAACAAAGAAAAAATACTGAAGGAACAAAACAGCAGCAGACTCACAGAACCCAAGAACGGACTAATTGTTACCAAAGGGAAAGGGACTGGGGAAAATGGGCGGGAAGGGAGGGATAAGAGGGAAAAGGGGGCATTACGATTAGCAGATGTAATGTTGGGGGGACGGGGAGGGCAGTACAACTCAGAAGACAAGTTGTGATTCTATTGCATCTCACTACGCTGATGGACAGTGACTGTAATGGGGTTGGTGGGGGGGACCTTTTGAAAGGGTAGTTTTATAACCGTAATATTGCACATGTAATTGTAGATTAATGATAAGAAAATAAATTATATTAAAAAAAATAGAATATGCTAAGGCAAAATGATTAACCCTGACAAATTCTAAATTTAAAAATAAAACTAATCTAGAATTCTTTGGAAGAAAGTGGATCTTGAAGAAAAAAGTGAATTTGGTGCAAGAAAAAAATGGAAGAAAGAAAAGGAAAGATAAGGAGGAAGGGAGGCTTTGGAGGTAATAGCATATACTCTAGGATTGAATAGAAATTCAAGAGGCATATAGAGGAAACTATATTGGAACAGAGGGTTCATATATAAGGCAGTGGTTTTCAAATTATGTTCTAATGAGCCCCCATAGGGGCTGTGGGCAAGACAGTGAGAAAGCCAGCTATTGAATTCTAGAAGCAGGGCAATGCAGGGGCCATCAGGAGGACTGATTGGGCAGAGGAGCAAGAGGCATGTGCTGGGAAACTATTCAGTAAGTCAGATGAGTTGGCATAAGGCGAAATATATCATTGGCCACAGGTTTGAAAATAAAATATGAGGACAGATCAATGGATTCTCTGCAAGAAAAACCAGCAGGACTGGTTTACAGATTGGATGGATCTTGTAGCCAGGGAGGAAGTCAAAGATCCATCCAGTGATAGAAATGAAGACTCTCATGCTGAATTTAAATCCAGTGGTACTTAATTGTATGGGAATATAAAAGATAGTATGTTGATAGTGTCCAAATTCTAAAGTGAATTACAATGTGGATTGAAATTACTAACTTGACTATATAAACTGTAACTTTGATGGCTAACTATTTGATTGTACCTTGTGTCAGCAGTGAGGATGAACACAAAATAGACTTGAGAGTTGTTCTCTTGTTCACACCTCACTTTTTAAGGTTAGTTGCTTTCTTATAAATCACTAAGCAGGATAGCCTCTGTGCCTTGGATGGCCCTGTATTAAGCTGGAAAGCCCCAGATTCTGTGACACAGCTAAAATTTTCCATATCCAGAGTCTGGGGATTGGCTTCATATGAAGTAACATTCTCAGGATAGCATTGTTAGGTAAGGCAGAGGTTGATAATGATGTGGCTTCCAATTGATGAGAATAAAATCCTCAGCAGGAGAAGGCTTGCTGTTCTCTTTCTTCATCTAGTGACATCAGCCTAAACCCAGAGTTCAGCTTTGCGAGGGATAAGAAAGAGATTTACTGTCACCCCACCCCAGTTAAACTATAAATGAACTAAAAAATAAAGAGACGTAGATATTAACTTGTTCTCAATGTGAGAAATTTTAATATAAGTGCAAACACTTATTTAAAATAAAATTTCTTAAATACACAAACATATGTGCTGAATTGTATTCCCCTCCTCCACCAGTTTCATACGTTGAAGTGCTAACCTCTACTACCCCTCTGAATATGACTGTATTTGGGGATAAGGTCTTTAAAGAAGGAATTAAGTTAAAATGAGGTCTTTAGGATGCACCTAAGCCCAACACGACTGGTGTTCTTATAACAAGAGGTTGGGACACCCTCAGACCAAGGGATGACCAAATGAGGACACAGTGGGATTTTTGCTGTCGAAGGATAGAGGCCTCAGAAGAAACCAAAGCTGCCAGCACCTTGATCTTGAACTAATAGCCTCCAGAACCATGAGAAAATAAATGTGTTGTTTAAGCCATCCAGTCTGGTATTTTGTTATGGAGGCCCAGCAAACATAATATGTATTTAAACAGGCTTCAAACAAAATCTAAAGATAATAATAACCTAGAAAAATACTAGTTGACATAAAAAGTAGACAAAGAAGGGCCTAGAATCTACAACACTCTAGTAACAATGAGCATACCTAGCACACAAGTCTTGGTCTTAAATGCCATCCTCCAGTGAAAGGAACTGAGGCTCCTTGGAGAAGTGGATGATTCTAGGAATGAGACAGGAAGTATACACAATGAGCCTGGTACATCGTGTACTGCCCAAAATTAACCAATTGCTCAAAAAGTCTCACAATTACCGAGGCATGTCAAAGGAACACAGGAGCTAACTGCAAGACCTCCCAATGTTCAAAGCTTTGAGCAAAAAATAGAGTATTGGATATGAGCCCAAACTAAAATAAACATTGATATAAATAACCCATTGAATAAATGGGGTGAATAGACAAATCTCCCATGCAGAAAAATTCCAAATAACTTACGTAGATACTTCACCCTCAAGGAGGTGTGAAGCATAACATTACTCAAGTGTGGCCTCTGCATAGTGATTTCCTTCCAAAGAGTACAGCGTAGAGCAGTGGTGGGGAGGATAACCATATAGTGGCAAATCTAACACTGTCTCAGCCTGGTGATCAAGATTAACATCAACAGTGATAAGTTGTAGAGTATATGTTGATGTTATATATCCTTGATATAATATGACAAGATGGCACTTCACCCCTCTGGTTTTCCTCCCAAAAACCCATACTTCAGTGTAATCAGCAGAACATCAGACAAATTCCAGTGGAGGAGCCTCCTACAATATATACTTGACCAGTACTTCTCAAAACTGTCAAGGTTATTTCCCAAGGAAAGTCAGAAATTGTTGTGACCAAGAGGAGCTAAAGAGACAAGACAACTAAATATGATGTGTTATTCTGGATAGGATCCTGGGACAGAAAAAGATTGCTAGGGAAAAGTTAAAGAAATCTGAATGGAGTACAGACTTTACCTAATCACTATTGGTATTGTAACAAATACACCATACTAATACAAGATAATAATAGGGGAAATGTAGGACATATAGGAACTATCTATACTATCTTCCAGACTTTTCTGTAGAGCTAAAACTATTCTAAAGTGTTCCTTTCAAAAATAGACCACCGAAAGAAGTAGATAAATGGGATGTCAAAAATGCACATTAGACATCTCTATGAGATTGTTAGTTCTCTCCTATTTAGCTGGCAGACTTTTTTTTATTAAATGATAATACCCAGGATTTTCAACGTCAAGGAATGGAAAATAGAACTACCTCTCTGGAGGGCATTTTAGTAATAGGTAAAAAATGTGTTACTCTTTGAAACAGCATCAGAAACAGGAAGTGAATATCAACGTACACAGAAATGTTGGTTACAGTGCTGTGTGCAACAGCAAAAATCTGGAAACTAACCAAAAGCCTATGAATATGGGTTTAAATAAACTATGGGAATCTCAGTGTGGAATATAATGAAAACATTAATACTGTAGAATAATATCTGATGGCAAAAAATTCCACATTTTACATGAAAATGGCAGCTGGAAACCATGTATACCTTGTCATGCCATTTCTGTCTGTCCTTGCATTATATATGTGCTCTTGTGTGTGTGTATGTATCTCAGGGATCTAGGATTTGGTGAAATAATCTTAACAAATGGCATTCAACTAAGTTCTGTTAGTGATATCATTATTTTATAACTACCTAAGGAGTGTTAGTTTAATACATATAATAAATATAATCAAGTATTGTTTCACAGCACTGTCATTATAATTAGAAGCCAGTGCTTCTCAAAATAATGAGGTGTGTATATACATGTCATGTTTATTTTTTAGGTATACTGTACATGGATAAAAAGTAGGATTTGCATGCAATAAAATGTTGCCTGTAGTTATCTCTGACTGGTAGGGTTAAGACAATTTTTTGAACAATTTTCTACATTTTCTAAATGTTCAAGGAACCATAAAATAGTTTTTGTGATGAAAAGTTTTTTAATGGCAATTTAAAAAAAAATCTTTTTTCCCCTTGAACTGTATGATAGAATAATGAAATAATCTTTTTATTTAAAAAAGTATTTTTACTTTGCTTTTCTGAGTGGATTTAGTTATACACAAATTTCCATTCATACAAATGTATACCATCATGTGTTTTCCATGTACCTTCTACTTTCCTGTTAGGTGAAATTTTCATGAGCTGTTAAAAGTATTGTTGTGTTTGATTAGTTCTTTCATACTTTTTATTTTTAGGTTGGTGTTTGGAATGCTTTACCCTGCATATTATTCATACAAAGCTGTGAAAACAAAAAACGTGAAGGAATATGTAAGTATAATTTTATGAGTTATTAATTCTACTTTAATGTATCCATGATATACAAGACTAGAAAAAGTAATTTGAGAAACAGCTGGCATAATATTTTGGCCTAAATGTGATTTAAAAATACTAATTTTGTTACTTCACATTTATAACTAATTCTGAATAGAATTCCAAAGTGGAGTTTCAAAAATATTCAGTTGGTTGGCATTTAAATAAGTCTATGATTAGATATAAAGAGACTGATAGTCACCATGGGGGAGTGAGTGGGAGGTGGGAAGTGGAATAGATGAAAGGGATAAAGAGGCAACAAAAAAATTATGATATAAATTAGTCATAGGGATGAAAATACAGCATAGAGAATATAGTCAATATTGTAATATCTATGTTGACAGTAGTTACTTGGAGTGAGCATTTAATAATGTGGATAACTGTTGAATCACTATGTTGTACACCTGAAATCAATATTGTATATCAACTACACTTCAATGAATAATGTATTACAAATAAATGAGTCTATGATTCCCAAATGGAGTAATTGATCTCTTATTTAGTCTGTACTTTCCAGTATGAGAGGATGGGGGATTGTCTGTTGTTTTAGCCTTGTAAATTTATAGATATACTGAGAGAATCTCTCTCTCTGGCCCTAAACCTTTTCCTTCTTTCATGTTTTGTCACTTTCTAATTTATTTAAATATGCAGATACCTCATCACTGTTGACAAAGGCAGTCTTTTTTCTTCTCAGGTCAGACTGTTTGTAATGATCTCTTCAGTCCTAAATGTTTCTTCTCTTTCAGTTTCCTCTTCCTCATTTCTTTTTAACTTCCATTATTTTTTTTTTCACTCATTTCTGTAATTTTCTTGATACCCAACTTTATTCATACTGCTTAATAGTAAATGGCCTTCCCCACCTGTAAATCCTGGCATAGTATACTATTTGTGAGAGAGTGAATTTTCAGAGAAAGCAAGAGCATAGCTTATTAGTTAATCAGCAGGCTTATACAGCCAGCACTGAGAATACTGCACATCAACTTTTTTTTAATTGAGGTGATATTCACGTAACATATAATTAACCATTGCATGGTGAACAATTCAGTGGCATTTAGTACATTCAAAATATTGTGCAAATACTACTTCTTTCTAGTTCCAAAATATTCTCATCACTCCAAAATAAACACCATACCCATTAAGCAGTTACTCCCCATGCTCCCCTTCTCTCAGGCCCTGGCAACCACCAGTTCTGTCTGTATGGATTTACCTATTCTGGATATTTCATATAAATGGAATCATAGTATGTGACGTTTTGTGTCTGGCGTCTTTCACTTAGAAAAATGTTTAAAATTCTTCCACATTGTAGCATGTATCAGTATTGCGTTCCTTTTGGTGGCCAAATAATATTCCATCATACACTTACACATTTTGTTTCTCCATTCATCCTGATGGATGTCTGGCGTGTTTCTGTCTTTTGGCTATTATAAATAATAGTACTGTTATAAACACTCAAGTACAAGGATTTGTTTGAGTACCTGTTTTTCATTTCTTTTGGGTATATAGCTATGGTTCTTTGTAGGAGATCTTGGATGGTAAGCTTATCATCCAAATCAAGTGATCAGAGATTAGATTAAGATTCTCTATTCTGTTTGTTCAGGTTTTTTGTCCCCTGGGGTGGTGGGTCATCTGAAACCTTTAACTCAGCCATTCTGTTGCCTTGTTACTGTCATTTTTTTCTTTTACATAAAATTTTTGAAGTGGAATACATGCATCAGTTAGAATGGTGGACTATATGTAGCAGAGGTAAAGGAATTCGTTAAGCTCTGAAATTTTTCTGTCCTTTTATGTTATATATATTTTACACACACACACCCCTGCACTACCCTTGGATCTCAGATTGGAGAAATAGTTTTAAGAGATGAAACCACATTAAGTCCTAGCAATTTAAAGTAGCTTTATGAATGGCTTGAAAGGATATGTTTTAATATATACTGTAAAAATTCTTCAAGTATTGCTTTATAGTACTAAAATGTTTGTTCTGAGAAACTGAACATTTTATCTTCTTTTAACAGTGCTTCTCAAGATACCTGTGATAAAGGACCAATTTTGGGTTGGTTTGTTTTTAATTCCAATAAATCATAGGCCAATAATCTCATCAAATAAAAAACTAATCAGTAGAGAAATGAAATGAAAACCCCAAAACATAAATACAACCCCAACTTTTTTATTACCAGATTCAGTACATGTGAAATTGTCAATTTTTTTGTTTAAACAAAACAGTAACACTTTACAGACTTTCAGTAGTCTATAGACAACACTTTGCCCAACTGTGTAGTATTTTAATTGGGATTCTCTTCTGGAAGATAAAAATAAGAGGTTGTTTTTTACTTCCAAACACCAGGAAAACAAGAGCTGGCAAGGACTTAATAAATGTACTGGCCAGTACATTCCTCCTTATTTAAAATGTTTATGACACTTATTATATGAGATCTTTTTTCTGAATCTGATTAATGATATAGTTGAAGTATAGGATAAGTTTCTGAACCTTAGGCCCATTTCACCTGTAAAGTATTGGAAGCCCAGGATATTCAGTAACTGATATACCAGTGTTTGTGCTTATGGTATTGTCCTGTCTTTCCTCCCAGATCTTCATGATTTTACTGGGGGAAAAAGTTAACTAGAAATTGAAAATGAAGTTTAGATGAGAAACTCTAATAATCTGAGGATATTATCAGCAGACACACAACTACCATCCCCCAAAATACAGTAATAAATATAAAGGTATAATAAATTATAATAAAATAGGCCTGCCATTGTGTAGATGAGTGCTAAAAGAGCAGAAAAGATGGTGTCATTTAGGGATTGACCTAAGAACCATTGTAAAAATATTAGTCCATTTCTTGCTATGCATTAATTTAACTTTGTTAACGTTAAATTTTAAAGACTTAAAAACATAGGTTTGTGTATTTTATTCCCTTAAAACAACACTCCAGTTTTTATTCTGGACTATTATATAAACTAGGGATTAACCCTGAAATTTTAATTCTGCTTCATAAAGATAATTTAACCTATGAAAGAGAATCCATTAACATTCTTATTCAAATTGATATAAGAACTACAAAACTTGATGTATATTGATAAACATATAGGTACTTATCCATGTATATGTGCATATTTAGGTATATTCTTCACATATGCCTTGCACAGTTTTTAGAGAATAACTGTTAACAAAGTAGGAAATATATGTATATTGTTTTGCTATAGTACTGTGACTTTGAAAAAAGTTTTCTTAACCAGCCTTTTAGGAATATCAAAATAATGAGTAATTGAAGAGAATCTAGGGAAGTAGAAAGGCAGGTAGCAGGAGTTGGTTTGTTAATTACATGGTAATCAACTGTACTTCACAAATAGCATGAAAGCTAAAAACAATGGTCAGGCAAGGAAATAAGATAGGCAGGACATCTGCCTCTATAAGGAAATATGATAGAACTCTAAAGACCTCCTCATGACCAAGCTGTCTGCTATCAAAGCTGCTATAGAAAGTCTAAGCTGAAATATTATTAGAATATTAACATCTCACATTTATGTGATTTCCTATCACTTTCAAAATATTTTATATTTTATTGTTTCCAATCACTGTGGTAACAAGTTACCACACAGTTATTAACTTAAACCAACACAAATTTATTCTCTTACCATCCCAGAGGTCAGAAATATGAGATGGATCCAAAGGGCTGCATTCCTTCTGGAAATTCTAGGGGAAAATCTGTTTCCTCACCTCTCCTAGTTTCTGCAGGCTGCCGCCATTCCTTGGCATATAGCTCTATTTCTCCATCTTCAAAGCTAGAAATGTTGAGCTGAGATAGTCTCATGACAACATCTCTCTGGTTCTCCATCTACCTCCCTCTTCCTCTTACAAGGACTCTAGTAATGGCATCGGGCCCACCTGAGTAAACCAGGATTCCCTCCCCCTCTCAAAGTCAGCTGATTAGCAACCTGAATTCCATCTGCAACCTGATTTCTCCTTTACCATGTCACCTAATATATTCAGAGACTCTGGGAGTTAGGACAGGGACATCTTTAGGGGAGGAGAACATTATTCTGCATACCACAATATCTCACTGGTCCTCACTATCACACTATAAAGTAGGTGGGGAAAATATTTCAGTATTACAGTCTCAGAGAGGTGAATTAACTTCCTCAGGGCCACTGGATAATTAAGATAGAAGTGATACCAGACTGGATATTTTCTGCTTCTAATACTTTTTCTTTCTCGTCTACCATGGTACCTTTAGAAACGAAAGTGCTTCTGATTAATTCAAGTTATACCTTCAGGGACTATAATTACATAATGAAACAAGATATTCCCCAGGAAGGGCAGTGAGGCAGCTTAGCTAGTACTAGAGCAGGACCCATAGCATCTAAATCAACTGTGATCAAAATGGCTAAAGATGAAATTGGAAGTTTTTGAAAGTCATGTGAAAGTCTTGGCAGTTCTTTAGGTATTTTGAAGCTAAATTTACTTGTGACAAAATTTTTGATGATTTTCTTGCTGAGTCTCATTTTAGGATGACTTAAATAAACATCATCATCCAGTTTAACCTCTGATTATAACAATTTTATCAGAACTCTGTTCTCATAAAGTTTTCCTGTATGGTGATCCCATCCAAATTTCCTCTTTTGCCTGTAGTATTTTCTTAGTAAAATTAAACTTCTTCAAATTTCCCTGTTATATTTTTAATAGCATTTTATACTACCTGATAATACTTATTTGTATATGTGTTTCTCTTCCACACCAGAGTAAGCTACAGGGTTTTGTTAATTTATTAATTGTTACATTCCTCTATCTGGAATAGTATGTGGTATGTGGTAGGTGTTCTTCAATGTCTTTTATCTAATGAGTGAATGAAGAGTGTGTACATTCTTAAGTTGATTGGTCTAGTTTCTCAGCTTTGATTCTGCTGGGTTGAAGTGTATACAGTCCAGTTCTGTTTATCCAAAGCCCAGTTTCTTTGTAGTATTTGATTATTACCTAAATTCCACCGGTACCTACTTCAAAACAGTTTTCAGAAGGGAAACATTTTGATTAATTTACTTCTTCCCACTCTATCACCATTCTCCTTAAGCCTGCAAATAGTAAATTGCACCTGATAAAACAGATGCAGTGCTCAAATCCAAACAAATGGAAAGTGCTGTGTATTTTGGCAACCGTCCTTTCTTCCTTTGCCTATTTTTAAAACAGAGCTTTCCTAGGATATAATTTCCTGTATAGTGTGGTGATATGGCCTACTTAAAGTCTTTCAGCCTTGCAGTAATTGAAATGTAAACTTACTGAAGAATTAGGGTTTTGTAAATTTCTTCAAGCTTATACCGTCTCATGACTTGAAAATAGAGTTTACTTCTAAGTTGCATGTAATTGCTGTAGCTTTTCTAGGAAACCATGTTCTCATTCTAGGAATGTTGGAGAAAGTGGCAATGAAAAGATTGGCTGACAGCACTTAAAAATCAGAATCAGCATTTGGTCCCGAGATTTACTGTAAGAACAAAGAAAAGGGAAAACTCTGGGAGATTACCCTTTTAAAGGGCTAGAAATGGCCCTCTAAAACCCCGTTGACTTTGAAAGTGACCTTATTTTTGACTGAATTTGATAATACTGAAATGAAAAAATATGCTACATACTAGTTCTACAGTTCTTGTCAACTGGTAAAATCTGAAGCTGTCTACTGCTTTTAGGGTGGAGGTAGAAGGGGGAAAAAAATACAGAGGAATTTTATTGTCAAGAAGTGTTCCCCAGGCATCTTTTCATATTTTGGAATAAAAAATACTCATTTGATTGAAGTGTTCTAATTTGGGAAGTGTAAAGTTTAACCCACTGACTAAGGTGGGATTTTTTTTTAAATTAGTTTTGTCAAGCCACCTGCTTATCTATTTTCCATTCTCATCTTTTAACTTAGTTTTTATTTTACCAAAGCTGTATTTTTTAATAAATTTATAAATAAGTACAAGCAATTTTCCAAGGCTTATTATGAAACAACAGTTCTCCACCCTCCGTATGCCTGTTTCTAACACTTTAGAGGAAACTACGCTCAACTTTTTATCAGAATCTTTTTTTATTTCCGTATCTATTAACATGCTTATATTGCTATTTTTTAATTTGTCAGATGGATATCATCAGTTGCTATCCTTCTACTAAAGATGAGTACCAATAGTAGTTACCAAATGTCACTGTATATATGCATATTTCCCCATCCCTATACCGTCCCAGAGTCTTTATAGTGTAATTTGGGTTGGATCAGTGCCTTGCCTAAGGGTTTCAGCCCCAGGCAAGTTCACTCTGGATTCAGTGAGACCAAGAAATGACAACGGAACGTTCTTGGGGTAAAAGGGTTTATACCCAGCTTTATTTTCATGGTGGTATGTTAAGCACTAGAATCACATCTGCATCCAACAGTCTGCAGGTCCATAATCCTCCTTGTCTCTGCCTCCACCCAGAACACTGGGCAGAGCTCTCTATATAGTGACACAGTCAGTAATAGCTCATTGTCTACGGGTGTGGAAGCAGTAGCCTAGCAGTAGGCTGATTTCATAATCAGGTAGTTCAGGTTCAGGTGAGGACCCTGGCCATAGAAACGTCTAGTTTCCCCACAGTCAGTTATTCAATATTTGCATTATTTAGGTAAAGTTAGAAAGAAGCAATAGTATATAAAGAATAGCATTGGATTGAAGATGGCAGCATGAAAGGTGAGACACAGGCTTCCTCCTAAAACCACATATAATATGAAAATACAATTAATACAACTAATCCTGAAAGAGCAACAGGAAAGAGGACTGCGCCAGACTGCATATATCTGGAGAAAAAAGCAGACCTCACAGATCATGGTAACGTACCAAAGCTGTGGCCGGGCCGGACCCAAGCTCACAGGTAGGAGGAAGAAAAACAGGGCAGGGAGGGAGTGGACGCCTGGGACTACTGAATACCTAACTCTGGAGATCTGCTATGAGAGCACAAATCTACATTTCATGGTGCTTGCATGATACTCTCGTGATTATGGGGTTGGAAAGCTAAGACAGGCAGAATTCCTGGAGAGACTGAGATTCCAGCCACTTGGGGAAAGCAGGGATCCATATCCAACTACTCTGGGACAAAAGAAAGGTGGGCAGTCTGAGACTTCTAACAAGGAATCCCTTAGCAAGAGAGCTGTTACACGGGCAAGGATTGCACAGCACTTACTGCTCAGGAGAGAGGACAGGTAGACAAAATTGTCCTGGTGCACTCTGCCCAGCATGTTGGGAGCTTTGCCATATAGACTCTCATATTTAAGGAAGAAAAAAAATCTTCCTCCTTAGACGACCTTGAGGTGCTCCAGCTCCCTGGCTGGCTACACAACTCCAAGAATCCCCTCCATGATATGCAGCCTACTTCACCTTTCTCCTGGCCAGACCCACCTGGCTCGCAAATGGGCCAACCCTATCCAGCCAGAGGGAACATCTGTTTAGTGCAACGACAAACGCAAAGCATAGAGGCTTACACCTGTGTGCCCAGCCCACTGATACAAGCAGTGGAGACAGACATAGCAGCAGGAAACAGGTCTTTCCTCCCCCCAGGCACCAATACCACTCCCCTGCAACCCCCAACATTGCTTCAGGGGCAGAGCAGCTCCAGAGAGTAGAGCTTCTGGGCACTAGAGGATGCCATATACAAATCTGAAAAGCCAAAGGTACCTGGTTCAGAGTAAAATTATTAACACAACTCCTGAAAAAGATAAATGACATCAACCTCATGACTCTTCCTGAAAGGGAGTTCAAAATAAAAATCATTAACATGCTCATGGAGGAATAGAAAGATACTCAAGAACTCAGAAATGAATTCCGGTCGGAGATCCAATCATTGAAGAACACAAAGGAGGGTATTAAAAGCAGATTGGATATGGTGGAGGAGAAGATAAATGAAATAGAAATTAGAGAAGAGGAATAAAAGAAGCTAAGGCACAGAGAGAAAAAAGAATCTCTAAGAAAGAAAGAATATTGAAAGAACTGTGACCAATCCAAAGGGAACAGTATTCACATTAGAGGGGTACAAGAAGAAGAAGAGAGAGAAAAAGGGATAGAAAGTGTCTTTGAGGAGGTGATTGCTGAAAAGTTCCCCAGTCTGGGGAAGCAGATAGTCTCTGAGGCCATGGAGATGAACAGATCTCCCAACACAAGGGACCCAAGGAAGACAACACCAAGACATACAGTAATTGAAATGGCAAAGATCAAGGATAAGGACAGACTATTAAAAGCAGTGAGAAAGAGAAATAAGATCACATACAAAAGAAAGCCCATCAGGATATCACCAGACTTCTCAACAGAAACCTTACAGGCCAGAAGGGAGTGGCGTGATGTATTTAATGCAATGAAGCAGAAAGGCCTTGAACCAAGAATACTTTATCCAGCAATACTAGCATTTAAATTTGAAGGAGGGATTAAACAATTTCTAGATAAGCAACAGCTGAGAGAATTTACCTCCCACAAACCATCTCTACAGTGTATTTTGGAGGGACTGCCACAGATCGAAGTGTTCCTAAGATATAATAGCTGTCACCAGAGGTTATAAAACCACAGTAAAGAAAATAGAACAGCTAATTACTAAGGAAATGCAAAATTAACAATCCACAAGGTCAATCAAGGGATAGACAAAGAGTACAGAATATGATACCTAATATATAAAGAATGGAGGAGGAAGAAAAAAAACCTTTAGATTGTATTTGTAATAGCGTATTAAGTGAATTAAGTTAGACTCTTAGATAGTAAGGATGTTAACCTTGAACCTGTGGTAACCATGAATCTAAAGCCTGCAATGCCAATAAGTACATACCTATCGGTAATCACCCTAAATGTAAATGGACTGAATGCACCAATCAAAGACATAGAATCACTGATGAATAAAAAAACAAGACCCATATATATGCTGCCTACAAGAGACTCACTTTAAACCCAAAGACATACACAGACTAAAAGTGAAGGGATGGAAAAAGATATTTCATGCAACTAATAGGGAGAAAAAAGGAGTTGCAGTACTTGTATCAGACAAAATAGACTTCAAAACAAAGAGAGTCACAAGAGACAAAGAAGGACATAATGATAACAGGGTTAATCCAACAAGAAGATGTAACCATTATAAATATCTATGCACCCAACAAAGGAGCACCTACATATGTGCAACAAATACTAACAGAACTAAAAGGAGAAGTAGAATGCCATGCATTCATTCTAGGAGACTTCAACACTCCACTCACTCTGAAGGACAGATCAACCAGACAGAAAATAAGTAAGGACACAGAGGCACTGAACAACAGAATAGAACAGATGGACCTAACAGACATCTACAGAACTCTACACCCAAAAGCAGCAGAATGCGCATTCTTCTTAAGTGCACATGGAACATTTTTAAGAATGGATCATATAGTAGGCCACAAAAAAAGACTCAGTAAATTCAAAAAGACTGAAATTGTACCAACCAGTTTCTCAGACCACAAAGGTATGAAACTAGAAATAAATTATGCAAAGAAAATGAAAAATCCCACAAAAACATGGAGGTTTCACAATGTGATCCTAAAAACCAATGGATCAATGACCAAATAAAAAGATATCAAGCAATATATGGAGACAAATGACAGCAATAATTCAATACCACAAAATCGGTGTGACGCTGCGAAGTCCGTGCTAACACAAAATTATATTGCAATACAGGCCTACCTCAGGAAAGAAGAACAATCCCATATAAGTGGTCTAAACTCACAATTAACGAAACTGGAAAAAGAAGAACAAATGAGGCCCAAAGTCAGTAGAAGAAGGGACATAATAAAGATCAGAGAAGAAATAAATAAAATCGAGAAGAATAAAACAATAGAAAGAATCAATGAAAGCAAGAGCTGGTTTTTTGAGAAAATAAACAAAATACATAAATGCCTAGCCAGACTTACCAAGAAAAAAAGAGAGTCTACTGAAATAAACAGAATCACAAATGAGAAAGGAAAAATCACTACGGATATCACAGAAATAAAAAGAATTATTAGAGTATACTATGAAAAACTATATGCTAACAAACTCCATAACCTAGAAGAAATGAACGACTTTCTAGAAAAATACAACCTCCCAAGGCTGACCCAGAAAGAAAATCTGAACAGAACAATTACCAGCAACAAAATTGAACTGGTAATCAAAAACCTACCTAAGAACAAAATTCCTGTACCAGATGGCTTCACCGCTAAATTTTATCAAACATTTAGCAGAGACCTAATACCCATCTTCCTTAAAGTTTTCCAAAAAGTAGAAGACGAGGGAATACTCCCAAACTCGTTCTATGAGGCCAGCATCACTCTAATACCAAAACCAGGCAAAGACACCACAAAAAAAGAAAATTACAGACCAATATCCATGATGAACATAGATGCAAAAATACTCAATGAGATATTAGTAAACTGAATTCAAAAATACATCAAAAGGATCATACACCATGATCAAGTAGGATTTATTCCAGGCATGCAAGGATGGTACAACATTCAAAAATCCATCAACATCATCCACCACATCAACGAAAAGAAAGACAAAACCACATCATCATCTCCATAGATGCTGAGAAAGCATTTGACAAAATTCAACATCCATTCATGATAAAAACTCTTAACAAAATGGGTATAGACGGCAAGTACCTCAACATAATAAAGGCCATATATGACAAACCCACAGCCAACATTATACTTAATAGCAAGAAGCTAAAAGCTTTTCCTTTCAGATCGGGAACAAGACAAGGACACCCACTCTCCCCACTTCTATTCAACATAGTACTGGATATCCTAGCCACCACAATCAGACAACACAAAGAAATAAAAGGCATCCAGACTGGCAAGGAAGAAGTTGAATTGTCCCTGTTTGCAGATGACATGATATTGTACATAAAAAGCCCTAAAGAATCCACTCCAAAACTACTAGATCTAATGTCTGAATTCAGGAAAACTGCGGGATACAAAATTAATACGCAGAAATCTGTGGCATTCCTATACACTAACAATAAACTAGAAGAGAGAGAAATCAGGAAAACAATTCCATTCAGAGTTGCATCAAAAAGAATAAAATACCTAGGAATAAACCTAACCAAGGAAGTGAAACACCTATACTCTGAAAACTACAAGACACTCATGAGAGAAATTAAAGATACCAATAAATGGAAACAACATCCCGTGCTCATGGATAGGAAGAATTAATATTGTCAAAATGGCCATCCTGCCTAAAGCAATCTACAGATTCAATGCAATCCCTATCAAAATACCAATAGCATTCTTCAACGAACTAGAGAAAATCCTTCTAAAATTCATATGGAACCACAAAAGACCCCAAATAGCCAAAGCAATCCTGAGAAGGAAGAATAAAGCTGGGGGGATTATGCTCCCCTACTTCAAGCTCTACTACAAAGCCACAGTAATCAAGACAATTTGGTACTGGCAGAAGAACACACCCATAGACCGATGGAACAGACTAGAGAGCCCTGATATAATAACCCAACCATATATGGTCAATTAATATATGATAAAGGAGCCATGGACATACAATGGGGAAATGACAGCCTCTTCAACAGCTGGTGTTGGCAAAACTGGACAGCTACATGCCAGAGAATGAAACTGGATTATTGTTTAACCCCATACACAAAAGTAAACTTGAAATGGATTTAGGACCTGAATGTAATTCATGAAATCATAAAACTCTTAGAAGACAACATAGGCAAAAATCTTCTGAATATAAGCATGGGTAACTCCTTCCTGATCGCATCTCCTCGAGCAAGGGTAACAAAAGCAAAAATGAACTCATGGGACTACATAACACTAAAAATTTCTGTATGGCAAAGTACACCATCAACAGAACAAAAAGACATCCTACAGTATGGGAGAATATATTTGTAAATGACATATCTGACAAGGGGTTAACATCCAAAATATATAAAGAACTCACACGCCTCAACACCCAAAAAGCAAATAACCCTATAGAAAATGGGCAGAAGAAATGAAGAGACAGTTCTCCAAAGAAGAAATTCAGATGGCCAACAGACACATAAAAGATGCTCCACATCACTAATCATCAGGGAAATGCAAATTAAAACCACAATGAGATATCACCTCACTCCAATAAGGATGGCCAGCATCCAAAAGACTAAGAACAACAAATGCTGGCAAGGATGTGGAGAAAGGGGAACCTTCCTACACTGCTGGTGGGAATGTAGGCTAGTTCAACCATTGTGGAAAGCAGTATGGAGGTTCCTCAAAAAACTAAAAATAGAAATACCATTTGACCCGGGAATCCCACTCCTTGGAATTTACCTAAAGAATACAACTTCTCAGATTCAAAAAGACATATGTACCCCTATGTTTATTGTAGCACTTTTTACAATAGCCACAATGTGGAAGAAACCTATGTGTCCATCAGTTGATGAATGGATAAAGAAGGTATTGTACATATACACAATGGAATACTATTCAGCCATAAAAAAAACAAATCCTACCATTTGCAACAACATGGATGGAGCTGGAGGATATTATGATTAGTGAAATAAGTCAGGCGGAGAAAGGCAAGTGCCAAATGATTTCCCTTATTTGTGAAGCAAAACTGAAGGAACAAAATAGCCGCAGACTAGGAATCTCCAGGAAGGAACTAGTGGTTACCAGAGGGGAGGGGTGTGGGAGGGTGGGTGGGGAGGGTGAGAGAAGGGGATTGAGGGGTATTATGTTTATTACACATGGTGTGGGGGATCACGGGTAAAACAGTGTGGACAGAGAAGGGAAATAATGAATCTGTGACATCTTACTACACTGATGGACAGTGACTGCATTGGGGTATGGGTGGTGACTTGATAATATGGGTAAATGTAGTAACCATATTGTTTTTTCATGTGAAACCTTCATAAGAGTGTATATCAATAATACATACATACATAAAATAAGAAGAGGAAAATAAATAAATAAAAGAACACAGGATCTAGAACCAGGCTGCCTGGGTTATCATCCCAGCCCTATGCATTACTGGCTTTATCTTTGAACAAGTTATTTGACCTGTGCCTCAATTTCCTTATCTGTAAAATGAGAACAGTAGTACTTGTGTCTTCAGGTTGTTGTGAGAGAAAATGAATTAATGGATATAAAGCATTTAAATCTGTATCTGATATATAACAGTACTTGTTATATTTTTCATTATGTAAACACGGTTTGCGACTGATCTCTATGGTATCCTAGCATTAGCATTCCGTTCCTGAACATTAGCTTGTTTCCCTGGTGTTATTTATTATCTGTGGGGTTTTTTTTTGCTTATTTGCTTTTTTCCCATATTTGTGTTTTCTGTTCTTATTGCAAATGTAGACCAAAAATCTGCTGCAGTTATGTGAATTTCTTCTTAGTGCATTCTTACCCGTTAGATACTCTGGACTGGCTCTTGTTTTACAACCTCCGATTCCTTAATTTCTTTCTTCTTTCTCATTTCACTTCATTTCAATGAAATTCATCCTTCCTGAGAAGGTTATATAAGAGGTAAATGTTTTGAGATGCTAGTTGGAAATTTCTTTTAGAATTTTGAAGGCATTTCTCCTTTGTATTTTAGCTTCTTGTGTTGCTATGGAGATGTCTGAAGCTATTCTGATTCTTACCTGCTGTAGGATCTTTCCTTTGTCCCTGTTGTTTTAAAATTGAATACCTTCCCGTCATTTTAAATTTTTATGATGATATGCCTTGGTATGAGTCAATTGTGAGTTAATCCATTTTGCTAAACCCTTAGGAGTCCCTTTTAATCTGGGAATCCTTTATTCTTCAGCTGTGGAAAATTTGGTTAAAATTGTTTCTTTAAAGGTTTCCTCCACTCTGTTTTCACTATTTATTCTATATGGGATTCCTTTTATTCAGGTATAAAGCCACTTGTACTGGTTCTCTAATTTTCTGATCATTTTTCTTCACTTCCCCATCTCTTTTTCTTTTTAACTATCTTATGAGGAGTTTCTTGATTTTATCTTCTAACCCTTCAGTGAATCTTTTAATTTCTTCTCTTAAGTGCTTAATTTCTAAGAGCTTTTTATATTCTCTCAATGTTCCTTTTTCTATAGTATATTATTCTTATTTTGTTTAACATATCCTCCCTTTTGTCTGAGGATATGAATTGACAGTTTTGTAGACATGTTCTTCTTTCTACATAGTCTCTCTTTACTTTGAATTTTGTGTTTATTTGTTTCAGCTTCCCTTTTTCCTGTATTTAGTCAATGCTGGGTGGTCATTGGTTCATGGGTGACATTTGAATATTGTAATGAAAAGCTGATTGGAAGCCCTTTACCTGCGAAGAGGCTTGCTTCACTGTAGGGTGATCTGACTAGGCAATTTTATTAGTTCCTAAGGCTGCCAGAAGGAAATACCCCAAAATGAGTGGCATAAAACAAATTTTCTGTCTCACAGTTCTGGAGGCTTGAAGTACATAGACAAAATGGAGAAAGGATCACAATCCCTCTGAAGCCTGTTGAGGAGAATCCTTTCTTGCCTATCTCAAGCTTCCACTGGTTGCCGGCAGTCTTTGGTGATCCTGCCTTTCAGCTGGAATACCTTAGTCTCTGCCTCTGTTGTCACATGGTATTCGCTGTGTCTTCTCTTTTCTTTTAAGAATACCAGTCAGATCAAGGGCCTGTTGTACCCCAGTTTGATGTCATCTTAACCGATTCCACCTGCAGCGACCCCATTTCCAAATGAAGTCCCATTCTGAAGTACTGGGGTTAGACCTTTGTATTAGTCTGCTCGGGCTGCCATAGGAAAAAACTGTAGCTTAAACAACGCCGATTTATTTTCTCATAGTTCTGTAGGCTGGGAGTCCAGGGTTCAGGTGCCCTCGGGGTTGCTTTTTGCCAAGGCTTCCTCCTGGCTTGTAGACAGCCACCTTCTCACATGGCTTTTTCTCTGGCATGTGTGGAAAGAGATCTCTCTTGTGTCTTTTCCTCTTCTTACAAGGAAACCTCTTTTTATAAGGACACAGCAGTTCTATCTAATTATACCCCCTTATGACCTCATTTAATTTCCTTAAAGGCCACATCTCCAATACAGTCACCTTGGCGGTTAGAGCTTGAATCAAAATTCAGTCTATAACAGACTTCAACCTATACTTCTGTGGAACAAAATTTAACCCGTAACAATCATTTCCTTGAAAAATTATAGATGTCTCTGTCTTTAGGTATTTTTCTCTTGTGCCAGTCAGATTGTTCAGAGGAGACTCTTCTGTTCTGAAAGGCACTTGGTTGCTAGCTTTCTCATGGGAGAATAAAAGTGGGGGCTTAGTACTTGATTTATGAATTTTACTTAATCCCTATGAACCCTACTCTTAAGTGTGCCAGAGGTTTGCAAATCCAGAGCCCCTCTGATTCACCCTTCCCAAAGAATGAGCTTGGGGTAGGAGGAGCACCCCAGCCTCCTAAAGTGGAAGGGTGTCGGGGCCCACCTTCTCTTAAGCAGACTTCCAGCCATTCTTCCTATCTTTTGTACTTTGGGCCAAGAATTGTGCCACCAATTCTTGAGCCTTTTGCGAGTCTCAGTGTAAAGTTGGATTGTCTCTCAGTTTTTCCCACTGTCAGTTTAATATTCAGATTTCTCAGGTCTCCTAAGTCAGTTACTACACATCCATTTCTTTGCTAGCTCCAAAATATTTGATGCTGTCTTCTGTTCTTTATTCTTCTAGACTTATATCTCTTTAAAAAGATCACCTTTACTCTTTTAATGAGATTTTTGGGGGAGGGATATTATGTACATTCAGTTTACCATCTTTACCCAGATTTCCAAATTGACTTTGTGAGATGAATACTTGTTGAATTATACTGTAATGTCAAATAAGATGTATTTTGTCATTAACATTGGTTTCCAAATTGACTTTGTGAGATGAATACTTGTTGAATTATACTGTAATGTCAAATAAGATGTATTTTGTCATTAACATTGGTTTTGATAAGTTTAAAGTAGTAATACATACCATTTTTTTCAATTCTTGACATAAAATTTAATTTTAGCTGACATACAATGAATAGATGTGTACCTTGCTTTGAGTTATAATTGTAAGATAAGTTTTTATAACTAAAATCACATTTTTCACTTGAGACAGTTAAATAAAATCACTTGGGACAGTTCTTTATCTTTTAATGAGTAAATCTACTTAATTTACTTAGTGTAAAGTAGGTGATGAGTATTCTTTATAAATGTAATTTTTGATGTGTCAGGTTTACTTATTTTATATTTTTTATATTATTTATATATATCAGTATGTAACTACACTGCTGAAGAAATTGATGCTGTCATAACATACTCTTCCTTTAGTTTCCTAAAAACAATTTCTTTATGATCATCACAGTGTCATTATAATGGATACACTTAGGAAACAAATGTTAAATTTGAATAATTGGGGGCTTTAAATGAATGCCTAACACAGTTCCTTCTAAAATTTTAGAATGTGAATTAGAGTACCCTGTCTTGCCAATGGGCTTCAGCCCTGGGCAAGTTTGCTATGGATTCAATGTGACCAAAGAAATTGACAGTAAAACGTTCTTGGGGTGAGAGGGTTATACCCAACTTCATTTCCACGGTGGCAGGTCAGTCACTAAAATCCTGTTCACTCAGAGTGAATCAGCATGCAGCAAGCTGGTCTCTGCCTCTGGGGCCCTCTGTCCACAAAGCCATCCTCTGGGCCTCTCTGCCTGCACAGCCATCGCACACAGCCATCCTCTGGGCCCCTCTGCACAGCTGTCCTCTGGGTCTCTCTGCACAGTCGTCCCGCACAGCCGTCCACTGGGCCTCTCTGCACAGTCGTCCTGCACAGCCGTCCTCTGGGCCTCTGTCCTCGGTGCTGCCACCACTCCAGCCTCTGCTGTGCTCTCCTGCAGCCTTGCAGCCATGCCACCTTGTCCCGCACAGAGCACTGGGCAGAGCTCTTTATATAGAGTCAACAGCCATGTATTGCCCACAGGTGTGCAGTGAGCTAGTCAATCAGGGCCAGGTGAGAATACTGGCCACAGGAACTCTCATTTTATCCACACTCCACCCCTCCAGGATTCTCTCCTCTCAGTCTATGTGCCTTTAGTCCTCTGCAGTGGTCCCTGTGCAAGGAAGCTCGAACATTGTTCTCCTGCCTCTCCAGCCTCTCCAGCAAAAAGTCTTGCAGATACACAGGCTGGACTCGTGGCTCTGTCTTTGACCTCTGCCTCTTTAGTCTTAATGGCTTGAACTGCTGCACTGCTTTCAGTTGTTGCTATAGCTCCAGTAAGATCCTATTTGGCTTCTTGTCTAATTTCCTGCCATCTACTCCTGCCAATATTAAAATCAACCCACATCTGGGTCCTCGTAACCTTCATGGGGCCCCTTAAATTCTTCTTGTGAGTCACCTTGCATTTTGTAATCACTGCCTCAAGGTGGGCTGTACTGTCAGGGAAGACAGCTTTCCCATCTCTGATCCCAGCAGAACAATTCCATCCACCCCTAAGTCCCACAGCCACCAGCTCAGCCTGAGTATAGGGGCGGACCATAGAGTGCTCCACGACCTGGGGAGGGGGCTGTTCCTCTCCTTGGGGAACTTTCAGCTGCTGGGTCTGTATTTTCTTTACAACCACTGGGCGTGCTTTCAATACAGGAGGGGCCAGTGTCTCCGGCACCACCCCTTCATCCTTCCCCAGCTCCTCCATTTCTGGGGCTATGGCACCTTTCTCTCCATTCCCCCAAGTGCCTCCTCTGCTACAGTGCCTTGCAAAAATGCTAGCTCAGTCTTCAGAAGCTCTTACCTCCACCTCAATGCTTCACAGCTGACGTTCTCATGCCACCTCCACCTGTGTTTCCCTTAGGAGTTCGTCGTTTTCCTTGATGGCTTCTTCCTCCTTCAGAACACCTGGCAGCTCTGCCGTCTCATTCTGTAAAGAATTGTTTACCTCTCCAATGGCACCTTGCTGCCGGCATTCTTGTGCCATCTCTTCTAGCATCAATGCCATTTCCCTCTTCAGAGAATCCACAGAAATTTGCAGCTCGCATTCTCATGCCACCTCTCTCATCAGTGCCATTTTCTTTTTCAGGGAATCCACAGAAGTTTGCAGCTCATGTTCTCGTGCTGCCATTTCTTGGGTCTCTTCTGTAGACCTTTTTAATACTGTGAGAAGCAGCCAACCCACAGTCCCCGCTGCCTCATGGGCACTCTGTTTCTCAAAGGATCTACTTACTATACCAAGGGCCACCCCTACTGCCTCAGGTGTCATCTCCACTTGCCTCCAGTCCTGAGGTGGGGCCCAGTCCTCTAGGAGGCAAGCCACCTCAGACCACATACCCATTGGGGGGCACTCCACTGTCTCCCCATTCACAGGGGCAGCCCTCTGAAGCACCCCTCCCATAAGGGCAGCCTGTCTTTTTCTTGGTCAACAATGAACTCTGTCGACTTTCGCCAATTGGCTTGCCAATGGGTTTCAGCCCCGGGCAAGTTTGCTATGGATTCAATGTGACAAAAATACTGACAGCAAAGCGTTCTTGAGATGAAAGGGTTATACCCAACTTTATTTCCACAGTGGCAGGTCAGTCACTAAAATCCTGTTCACTCAGAGTGAATCTGCATGCAACAAGCCAGTCTCTGCCTCTGGGCCCCTCTGTCTGCACACCTGTCCTCTGGGCCCCTCTGTCCACACAGCTGTCCTCTGGGCCTCTCTGCCTGCACAGCCGTCCTCTGGGCCTCTGTCCTTGGCGCTGCCACCGCTGCAGCCTCTGCTCTGCTCTCCAGCAGCCTTGCAGCCATGCCACCTTGCCACACGCAGAGCACTGGGCGGAGCTCTTATAGAGTCAACAGCCATGTATTGCCCACAGGTGTGCAGTGAGCTAGTCAACCAGGGCCAGGTGAGAATCCTGGCCACAGGAACTCTCATTTTATCCACATATCCCTTGACCATAATGAAGTAAATTGAAAGCATTTCCACAATTTTCACAGTAAGATAAAACTAGCCAACCACAGCTATCTTGTCTTTTTCTAGCTTCAAATGCAAAGAAAAAAATTCTCACAGTGACATTTAAACCTAAGAGGCTAACTCAGGCTTTTGCTAACATCTAGGAAGAATTTTACCAACTCTAGTGCCAGTGGAAATAGATTTTTTTAAAACAGGGACCGAAACCATTGTTTCTATTAAAGGAAATGTTGTTAAGTAGTAAATTGGAGGGAAGCCTAGCCACCTCCACCCTAACCCCTAGTGATGGAACAACTTAAAATCATAAAACACTACAGCAACTGAAAAACTGAGCTGCCACCACCCTAACTTCAGGGAGAACTGTATTCAGAGGCAGCCAGTGTTCTGCTTCCCCGGTTCTGTCAGAAACTATGACCTCATTACTGTGAAGAAAATCCCCAATAAGTTCCAGAAGGGAGAAATAATAACTGAGTGCAAGAGAAAATCAAAAGTGCAGTGCTAGAAAAATTCAAAAATAAAATGACAGTAATGACATACTACAATTTATATTCTTGAATACAATAGCTTTAAAGGCTTGTATTTTGAGAAGGAAGAAAACTAAAACATTATACACACAAAACAAGAAAAATATCACAATGAAAACAATTTTCAAAAAAGTAGGATGAATAAAGAAATAAAAAAATTAAGTAAAAATGAAAACAAAATTGAGAGAATTAAAACATGTGAGTTGTTCCCTTGACGAAGTCTAACAAGATAAACACTTAAAATAGCTAAAATAGGGAAAAGAGTAGAAAAATGATTTGACAAAACAAGAGCTAAGCAAGCAATGCTAAACTTGTGACAGAAAATATTAAACTACCTAAAAATTTTTTTATTAAAAAATGGAATGTTTAATAGTAATATACCTGATCTTTTTTCCTTTTCACCTTAATCTTCCATTATTTATGCAGAGATATTTCCTCTTTTACACAATACCAGAATTACCTTCAGAATGTTCAGATATGTACCTCATCTTTCCAGTAAGCAATTTTGGGAATATAATGCTTTACCAACTACAGCTGTAATAATCAGATAGTCAACCAGATTGCCATCACACTGTGAAAGGTACTCCTAAAAATATAAAAGTTAGAGCTGTTCCTGAAGCTTTTAGCTAAGTAAGAAAAATAAAATCTTTCCCCAAAACCTCATATAATTTTAAAAGTTCACGAGAGATGTTGCTTCATAAATGTAGTAGAAATGAAAAAGATGCTCTTTTGAAAAACTATAAAAAATTTATAATACATTGAATATTACACAAATTTATGAAATTTTGTCTCTCTCTTGGCTATCAGAAGAAATATGGACTGATTTCTTTTTTTTTAACCACATACTCAAACACAGGCAAAATGGAAAAATATTTAAAAGGCCTTGAAAAGTCACAGAAATAGATTAAGTTGCATAGTTTCATTTTAAAATAACAATGTTAACTTTCAAAGGTTTCCAACAGGCATCTTTTAAATGAAAATGTAACGCTTTAGTTTTATTATGTTACATCCCTCTTAAGAAGACTGTCAGAATAATTATTGGAGCCAACTGGAGAAGTTTTTGCCATTGACATAGTGTTTGAATATAATTTCAGACTACTAAATCAACATTCTTACCTTCTGTCTGTATAAAGCAGATTTAGATTTACTCTTAGGGAGGAGAATCTAAGGGTACTTCCTTCTTGGGAAGAAAGGGAGTTACCACTGAGTGGTCAGTGTCCAGATTAACTCTAGGTGCTTGGTATGAGTAGACATCAGGGAGGTTATTCATGGAACTTTCGGGTAGAAGAGCCTATGGGCTGCCCATCCTTGCTCAAAGCTTTTGTCTGTTCAATTCATAGCGATGAACAGTGTCCTGAGAGGTGAGCTAAAAGCCCTGCCCCTTCATTTTTTGAGCTTTTTGGTTTGTTCGTTTTTTGAATGGTGATGTGCCAAAACACTGTTATGAAAGCAAGAGTACATTTTAACTGTTTACATTGAACAAATTATCACAAAACTGAGTTCATCATCTTTTCTCCAAATCCAAGACTCTTCTTAAGTTCTCTTTATGAACAAAACCACTTTGCCCTGGGTGTTACTGTCAAAAACATCACAGAGCTGCTGTGCCTCTCAAACTTAAAGGAGCATATGAATCCCCTGGGATCTTGCAGAAATGGAGGGTCTGATTTAGTAGGTCTGGCCTGGACTTGAGATTCTCCATTTCCATCAGGCTTCCAGGTAAGGCTGCTTGTCTGTAGGCCACACTTCACGCAGCAAAAAGTTTCTACACGTTCTGTACTCTGGTTACACATCAAAAACACTCATGGAGCCTGCCTTTAAACACCCACCTACCTGCCTTCTCCCTGCACATTGTAGTGATGGAGACTAGAAATCTATAGAATTTTTTTTATTTCCAAGTAATTCTTATTCACAGCCAAGTTGAAAATCATTGATTCAGAGGTATCTTATTTCATGTGAAAAGTGAATGATTACCACACTGCTTTTTTATTATACGTTTATGTATGCAGATAGGCACTAAATGACAAATAGCTTATTTTAGAAACATCTGGATGTAAATGGACCGATTAACAACTTAGAATATCTTTTACAAATTCATCAAAAGTAACCACATGCTACAATTAGGAGTAAGGACATTCAGTTGGACTTTATCCTAGGTCCCGCATTGAAGAGCTGGGCATACACAAAATTTCTACATTGGTGAAGTTTCCCTTTAGAATCATCCATCTTTCTGCACCTTTCCCAGCCTCTTTGTTCCTCTCACTGCATTAACCCAGGGCCTTCATGCTGTCCTATACCTTGGCACTCAGCCACCTCTCTCTTACCTCAGGTATCCAGTGCTGTATTACTTGCCTCTCTCTCCACTCACCCAGGTATGAACCTCAGTTCTCTGTGTGAGGTTGATTGCACATGCTTTTGAAGGGAAGTAATCTGATTACATAGGTTCATTTTCAATCATGGCAGAGATTTTGTTCTTCCTGGAGTTTTTTTCCTACCAGTCTTTGCTTCTGAGAACACTGTGTTTTCACATATGATACAAAGGCTGGTTCTTACTGTTGGAATGATTAGTGTATGTTTAAAGAATGCTACCAAGCCTATAATAAAAAAAAAGGCACAGCTTATATAGAGAGAGTATTATCTTACTAAAGAATGAAGTTTTCATTTACTATGTTAGTCAGTCCTGCCAGCACCTGGAGAAAGGAGCATACCTTTTAGTGGTAAGGTTAATTCACTGTGGAAATAAGATGGAATTGACTATGTGAAGACAGATGAGAACCTAGACCTAGATGCCTAAGAAGTGATGCCAGCCCTTGGGAATGCCTCAAGCTGGAAACAGTGGGCCAAAACTTGGGAACACTAAGGCAAAGAAAAAGGTACGATGACAAGTTAGCATGGAAACTTGGATGACCAATAGAATGGCCATATACCTCAATTTACTCCTATCTAGATAGGCTCTTTCCCATGATAAATCCTGAGAGATTCTACATGGTACTATTAAGAGGGATCTGTGTCCCTTACCAATATTTATTTATTTTTAATAGTTTATTTTGATATCATTAATCTACAATTACATGTGCAATATTATTGTTATTAAACTACCCCCTTCATCAGGTCCCCTCCACCAACCCCATTACAGTCACTGTCCATCAGCATAGTGAGATGATATAGAGTCACTACTTGTCTTCTCTGAGTTGTACAGCCCTCCGCGTGCCCCCCCAACATTACATCTGCTAATCGTAATGCCCCTTTTTCCCCCTTGTCCCTCCCTTCCTACCCATCCTCCCCAGTCCCTTTCCCTTTCGTAACTACTTGTCCATTCTTGGGTTCTGTGAGTCTGCTGCTGTTTTGATCCTTCAGTTTTTTTCTTTGCTCTTATACTCCACATATGAGTGAAATCATTTGATACTTGTCTTTTTCGGCTTGGCTTATTTCACTGAGCATAATACCCTCTAGCTCCATCCATGTTGTTGCAAATGGTAGGATTTGTTTTCTTCTTATGTCTGCATAATATTCCATTGTGTATATGTACCACCTCTTCTTTATCCATTCATCTACTGATGGACACTTAGGTTTCTTCCATTTCTTGGCTACTGTAAATAGTGCTGCAATAAACATAGAGGTACATATGTCTTTTTCAAACTTGGATCCTGTATTCTTATGGTAAATTCCTATGAGTGGAATTCCTGGGTCAAATACTATTTCTATGTTTAGTTTTTTGAGGAACCTCCATACTGCTTTCCACAATGGTTGAACTAATTTGCATTCCCACCAGCAGTGTAGGAGGGTCCCCCTTTCTCCACATCCTCACCAGCATTTGTTGTTGTTTGTCTTTTGGATGTTGGCCATCATCACTGGTGTGAGGTGATATCTCACTGTGGTTTTAATTTGCATTTCTCTGATGATTGGCGATGTGGAGCATCTTGTCATGTGCCTGTTGGCCATCTGAGTTTCTTCTTTGGAGAACTGTCTACTCATGTCCTCTGCCCATTTCTTAATTGGATTATTTACTTTATGTTTGTTGAGGTGCATGAGTTCTTTATCTATCTTGGGTGTCAACCCCTTATCGAATAAGTCATTTATGAATATATTCTCCCATACTGTAGGATGTCTTTTTTTTCTACTGATGGTGTCCTTTGCTGTACAGAAGCTTTTCAGCTTGATATAGTCCCACTTGTTCATTTTTGCTTTTGTTTCCCTTGCCCGGGGAAATATGTTCATGAAGAAGTCGCTCATGTTTATGTCCAAGAGATTTTTGCCTATGTTTTTTTCTAAAAGTTTTATGGTATCATGACTTACATTCAGGTCTTTGATCCACCATGAGTTTACCTTTGTGTATGGGGTTAGACAGTAGTCGAGTTTCATTCTCTTACATGCAGCTGTCCAGTTTTTCCAACACCAACTGCTAAAGAGGCTGTCATCTCCCCATTGTATATCCAAGAATCCTTTATCAAATATTAATTGACTGTATACGTTTGGGTTAATGTTTGGATTTTCTGTTCTGTTCCACTGGTCTGTGGGTCTGTTTTTGTGCCAATACCAACTTGTCTTGATTACTGTGGCTTTGTAGTAGAGCTGAAGTCAGGGAGCGTAATTCCCCCTGTTTTACTCCTCCTTCTCAGGATTGCTTTGGCTATTCGGGGTCTTTTGTGGTTCCATAGGAATTTTAGAATTATTTGTTCAAGTTCATTGAAGAAAGCTGTTGGTATTTTGTTAGGGATTGCGTTGAATCTGTAGATTGCTTTAGGTAGTATAGCCGTTTTGACGATATTCTACCTAGCCAAGAGCATGGGATGAATTTCCATTTGTTAGTGTCCTCTTTAATTTCTCTTCGGGGTGTCTTGTAGTTTTCAGAGTATAGGTCTTTCACTTCCTTCATTAGGATTATTCCTAGGTATTTTATTCTTTTTGATGCAACTGTGAATGGAATTGTTTTTCTGATTTCTCTTTCTGTTAGTTCATCGTGACTGTATATGAAAACAACAGATTTCTGTGGGTCAGTTTTGTATCCTGCAACTTTGCTGAATTCAGATATTCTAGTAGTTTTGGAGTGGAGTCTTAAGGGTTTTTTATGTACAATATCATGTCATCTGCAAATAGTGACAATTTGACTTCTTCTTTACCAATCTGGATGCCTTGTATTTCTTTGTTTCTTCTGATTGCCATGGCTAGGACCTCCAGTACTATGTTGAATAACAGTGGAGAGAGTGGGCATCCCTGTCTTGTTCCCGATCTTAGATGAAAAGCTTTTAGCTTCTCACTGTTAAGTATGATGTTAGCTGTGGGTTTGTCATATATAGCCTTTATAATGTTGAGGTACTTGCCCTCTGTACCCATTTTGTTGAGAGTCTTAATCAGGAACGGATGCTGAATTTTGTCAAATGCTTTTTCAGCATCTATGGAGATGATCATGTGGTTTTTGTTCTTTTTGTTGTTGTGGTGGATGATGTTGAAGGATTTTCAAATGTTGTACCATCCTTGCATCCCTGGGATGAATCCCACTTGATCATGGTGTATGGTCCTCTTGATGTATTTTTGAATTTGGTTTGCTAATATTTTGTTGAGTATTTTTGCATCTACATTCATCAGGGATATTGGTCTGTAATTTTCTTTTTTCGTGAGGTCTTTGCCCAGTTTTGGTATTAGAGTGATGCTGGCTTCATAGAGTGAGTTTGGAAGTATTCCCTCCTCTTCTATTTTTTGGAAAACTTTAAGGAGAATCGGTGTTATTTCTTCTCTATATGTAGAATTCAGAGGTGTATTCATCTAGTCCGGGGGATTTGTTCTTGGGTAGTTTTTTGATTACCGCTTCAATTTCATTGCTGGTGATTAGTCTGTTTAGTTTTTCTGTTTCTTGTTTGGTCGGTTTTGGAAGGTTGTATTTTTCTAAGAAGTTGTCCATTTCTTCTATGTTTTCCAGCTTTTAGCATATAGATTCTCATAATATTCTCTTACAATTCTTTCTATTTCTGTGGGGTCCGTTGTTATTTTTCGCTTCTCATTTCTGATTCTGTTTATGTGTGTAGATTCACTTTTTCTCTTAATAAGTCTGGCTAGGGGTTTATCTAGTTTGTTTATTTTTTTAAAGAACCAGCTCTTGGTTTCATTGATTTTTTTCTATTCTTTTATTCTTCTCAATTTTATTTATTTCTTCTCTGATCTTTATTATGTCCCTCCTTCTGGTGACTTTGGGCCTCATTTGTTCTTCTTTTCCAATCTCAGTAATTGTGTCTTTAGACTATTCATTTGGGAATGTTCTTCCTTCTTTAAATAGGCCTGGATTGCAATATACTGTCCTCTTAGAAGTGCCTTTGTTGCGTCCCACGGAAGTTGTGGCTTTGTGTTGTTGTTGTCATTAGTCTCCATATATTCTTTGATTTGTTTTGATTTGGTCGTTAACCCATTGATTAATTAGGAGAATGTTGTTAAGTCTCCATGTATCTGTGAGCCTTTTTGTTTTCTTCCTAAAATTCATTTCTAGTTTTATACCTTTGTGATCTTAGAAGTTGGTTGGTAGGATTTCAATATTTTTGACTTTACTGAGATTCTTTTTGTGGCCTAGTATGTGGTCTATTCTAGAAAATGTTCCATGTGCACTTGAGAAGAATGTGTGTCCTGTTGCTTTTGGATGTAGAGTTCTGTAGATGTCTATTAGGTCCCTCTGTTCTAGTGTGTTGTTCAGTGCCTCTGTGTCTTTACTTATTTTCTGTCTGGTTGATCTGTCCTTTGGAGTGAGTGGTGTGTTGAAGTCACGTAAAAGGAATGCATTGCTGTCTATTTCCTCCTTTAATTCTGTTAGTATTTGTTTCACATATGTTGGGCCTCCTGTGTTGGGTGCATATATATATATAATGGTTATATCCTCTTGTTGGACAGACCCCTTTATCATTATGTAATGTCCTTCTTTATCTCTTGCTACTTTCTTCATTTTGAAGCCTGTTTTGTCTGATACAAGTACTGCCACACCTGCTTTTTTCTCCTTGTTGTTTTCATGAAATATCTTTTTCCATTCCTTCACTTTTAGTCTGTGTATATCTTTGGGTTTGAGGTGAGTTTCTTGTAGGCAGCATATAGATGGGTCTTGCTTTTTTATCCATTCTGTTACTCTGTGTCTTTTGATTTGTGCATTCAGTTCATTTACATTTAGGGTGATTATCAATAAATATGTACTTATTGCCATTGCTGGCTTTAGATTCATGGTTACCTAAGGTTCAAGGCTTGCGTCTTTACTATCTAATAATCTAACTTAACTTTCTTGTTAAGTTATTGTAAACATCGTCTGATGTTTCTTTATTTCTTTCCCTTCTTATTCTTCCTCCTCCAATCTTTATATACTAGGTGTTTTATTCTTTGCCTTTAGTTAGTATTTGCATGGTCTGCTTTCTTTGCTATGATTTTATTTTCTCTGGTGACCTCTTTTTAGCCTTAGGAGTGCTTCCTTCTAGAGCAGTTCCTTTAAGATGTCCTGTAGAGGTGTTTTATGGGAGGCAAATTTTCTCAGCTTTCACTTGTCTGGAAATTGTTTAATCCCTCCGTCATATTTAAATGATAATTGTGTTGGATACAATATTCTTGGTTCGAGGCACTTCTGTTTCATTATGTTAAATATATCATGCCGTTCTCTTCTGGCCTGTAAGGTGTCTGTTTAGAAGTCTGATGAAAGTCTGATGGCTTTTCCTTTGTAGGTGATCTTTTTTCTCTCTCTAGCTGCCTTTAATACTCTGTCCTTATCTTTTATCTTTGCCATTTTAATTATTATGTGTCTTGGTGTTGTCTTCCTTACGTCCCTTGTGTTGGGAGATCTGTGGGCTTCCATGGACTGTGAGAGTATTTCCTTTCCCAGCATGGGGAAGTTTTCAGCAATTATTTCTTCAAAGACACTTTCTATCCCTTTTTCTCTCTCTTCTTCCTCTGGTACTCCTGTAATGTGAATATTGTTCTGTTTGGATTGGTCATACAGTTCTCTTAATATTCTTTCATTCCTAGAGATCCTTTTATCTCTCTCTGCCTCAGCTTCTCTGTATTCCTGTTCTCTGATTTCTATTCCATTAGCAGTCTCTTGCATCTCGTCAAGTCTGCTGCTAAGCCCATCGATGGCTTGTCTCATTTCTTCTGCATTTTCTTTCCTGACTTCCCTCACTTCCTCCCTCAGCTCTCACATATTTCTCTGTAGATCCATCAGCATAGTTATGACTTTTGTTTTGAATTCTTTTTCAGGAAGATTGTGCTTTTCCATCCCTTCAGGCTCCCTCTCTGGTGTTGTCTGGGTTTGGGTGAGGTTTGTCTGTACCATATTCCTCTGTCTTTTCATGGTGATAGAAGTGGTCACTGGTAGGTGCCACATATGTCAGCTGGGCTCTTTAAGACTTTAAAAAAAGAGAGAGAGAGAAGGAAGAGAAAGAAAAAGAAAAAAAAGAAAGAAAGCAAAGAAAAGAAAGGGAAAAAAAACCACACACCAGGAGTAGATTTTGTAAGGGTGCTGGAGGTGGCGCTGTTTCTGCACTATTCCGCAGCCGTGCCTCTCCGCAGGGCCGTTTGTAGCTCTGGCCAGGGCGGGAACGAATGGGAGGCCGTTGTTCTCTGTGTGAAAACTCAGTGCGGCTACTTTTTCCCAGTCGCCAGCCAAGGGGTCCGAAATTCCCCAGGACTCCCAGCCTGCCGGGGCCGGTGCACTGGGACGACTGCGCCCCTCAGCTGGGGCCCCGTCTCCCCAAGACCACCAAAAAAAGCGCGCACTTTTCTTTTGTCCTGGGGAGCTGGCTGCAAGGACCTGGGCGCATTCCCAGCTCAAAACCTGCACCGTCTGCCTCTCCAATATCTGATACACCGCGCGATGTGTGTCAATGCTCCCGGCGCAGATCACCAAGGCTGGTTATTTCGCGGACCTGTACTTCCACTCCCTCCCTTCTCTGAATCCTCTCCTGCCGCCGGTGCACTGGGGTGGGAAGGTGCTCAGGTCCCGCCGGTATGCAGCTCCGTATCTTACCCCCCTGTCAGGGTGCCAAGTCCTCTCAGGTGCAGAAGCAGGCTGTGCGCTGTCCTGTATATTCTGGTCTCTCTTTTATGAATAGTTATATTTGCTGTATTTTCATAGATACATATGGTTTTGGGAGGAGATTTCTGCCGCCCTGCTCACGCCGCCATCTTCCCAGAACCCTGGAGCTCCCAATATTCATTATCTCACAGAAATCAATAGGGCTTTAAACAATATAAAAAGTGAAGGTCAATTCTCAGCCAGTGAGACGTTGTTCCATTCTAAATTCTGCTTCTGGGGACAGTTCTGAGAAAAACTCCCATAAGCCATTTCTGCTTTTTGCATCTTCTGTCAACGTCCCTTTTAAATATTATCTACTTTTTAAATACCTTTGCACTTTTTCCTTCTTTCAAGTTCCTCAAACTGCTGAGGTCTGGGATGAGATACATGGGGTTTCTGGATTCATACATACTCGGGAAGACCAAGGCAAAAATGTGACAGAGATACCACAAGCCCCACTTTAATTTATTTTAACAACAGATACATCTATATGATGTGAGGTTTTCTCCTTAAGAACTACAGGATTATTCTGTGTGGTCTTTGACGGTGATACCCATAAACAGCAGGGTAACCCACTTTGCTGTGTGTTCAGCATCTGGAAGTCTGACTTCCAAACATCAGAGTCCTGGGGTACTGTAGAAAATTAAGACCTTCCTAAGTGGGGCAGAGGGGGAAGGTACAACCCAAGTTTGAGGAAGACCAAATCAATACTAGCCTAACATTCTCCCCCAACACATGCCACATTTCAAAAAAAAAAAACTGTTTTCATCTATGGTCCCTATTCATTTGGACCGAACTTCAACTAGCTTATTTTCAAGCATTTTTCTACCTTGGCACAGTTCTGGGGAAAATCCCATAACTGAGCCATCTGGGTTGGATAAAAGAGGGAGTTTTTCTATTTGATTTCTCACATTTTGTTCCTTTATGTTTTAGTGTGGAAAAAATCATTATGAAGTAACCAAATTATTGCATAATGTTAATGAAACAGGACAAATATTTTCAACTCTATACTATTTCTAAAGAATTCTATATTAGAAGGTTTCTCTGTTGTCTTTGAAATGTGTGTAGAATGAACGTTTTGGATAAATTGACTTGATGGAATAACTAATAATGGTCAGAAAATAAAGTTCTCTTTGGGTGGTCTGAAATTCTGCAGTGTTTATTTCCTTTCAGAATCAGCAAAGGTTTTTCTTTCCAGTGAAGCATATTTCAGCATTTTATGCTCTGAACTTACTTAGTTTGGTTGTAATTGAAATCATTAGGCATATGTAATTTCTCCTTTTTTTCTTAAGGACCATCATTAATTGTGTATGATTCAAAGGACGTGAATTTAAGATATGTTGGAAAGTTGTTTAATCTCTGATAACTTTCAAAACAACTTTGACAACACAGACTGTTTTATATGTTTTAACTGCTCTTGGCAGTCCAGAGTTGTTTGTATCTTGCATCAATTCAGACCTTAAAATTAAGAAACTGTTAAATAAAAGCCTTCCTCTGGGCTTGCTTTACCAGGCACAAGTAAACAAGATGATGAGCAAGACATTTTTGGTCCTTACTCGTTGTTATAGTCAAACAGCAGAGGCAGCTGTTAAACAAACAATTACACAGATATGCTATAAAGAAAAAGTATGGTATACAAAGATTATATATGACCTGTGTTGAGGATGGGGATAGTTAAGGAAGCCTTTCCTTTGGAAGTGAAGAACTTTCATACATACATGACAAATGAATAATATATAATACAATGTATAACAGTGTTAGTAGTAATTTTTTGCATCAGACATTGTGCTGGGAATCACTATGCCTATCTTTTTATGTCTTTTACTAATCCCTCCCATGAAAGCTTCTTGGGCGTAGGAACACCTTGACATCAGGATTTATGACTGTTTCCTGTCAAAGGGCTTTGTCTATAATAGGCCCTAAGTGATCTTTAGCAAATTAATATATTACAATTTTTCTTTTCATCATGCAAGTATAATTTAGTAGTTATATTATTTAACATACAATATTGTTAATATAATTGCTGTTACAATATCACACTGGTCATAGCATAAAAAGAATAAGTTATATAGAAATAAGAATAAGTTATATAAAGATATAACTTAAGAAAAATACTTTTAAACTAATATGCCATTACCACTCTTGGCCATTACTCTTATTAATCCATAGCAACCTGCCTGTCACCAGAGCATGATATTCCCCTTAGGTATTTGGGTCCTGTGCATTGCTCTCGATTTCTGTAATGCAAATCATGAGGATTATTTTACAGTTGTAGTTCACTTTTTATTTGCCTTATTTGGGGATCTAAATCAATTTCTTTAAAAAATTGTCTAAGAATGCAAATCATAAGAAGTTTAAGAATGTAAATCATGTTGAAAAATATTAAAAGATCATGAAATGAGACCTACGTTTCTTTTGGTATCAGGGTAGGCAAATGCATACCAAGTAAACGGAGTGTGATCTTTTGATAGTAAATTTAGCCTATGGGTATGTTCATTTTACAGCATCCACTCAAGCTTAAAATATTCTCTCATTCCTTTGAGAGAGTAAAGCTAAGGACACCATCACATGACTGATTGGGCTTCTGAAATGCTAAGGCTTTATAAAAGCCTTGTGAATTTTGAGTAATAATAAAGTAAGTACTGTCTTGTTAAACAAGGTAAGCTGATCCATATACTATATAAACCAGAATGTAATTTTAGTTGCTCTGGTTTTATACCACAGATGACTCCATGATCTTCAAAAGAATTTGCCTAATTATAGAAATGTATTTTCTTGGAAAATAAATTCATTTTGATACTTAAATGATTTTAAGATTCCATTTGAAGCCTCTTTCATTTATAAATATTATATTTTAAATAAAAATATTTATCACATTTGTCTAGTCACAAAAAGCATAGTGGGTGAATTTCAAGATTGAAATATGACTGCCATTTCACTGTGACCGCTTTCAAAAGAAATTTATTACTAGTTAGGAAAAATGTATAGTCTTGCTTGTAAGTTAATCCAGTTAGTTATTTTAATAAATATTTTTCAGCATCTATTTTGTTCCAGGTACCATAATAGGCATTAGGTATACACCTGGGGAAGAAAACAAAGCAAAACAGACCTTTGAACAGCTTTTTTCATGTAGTCATCCTAGTGACTTATGCACTGTATTCCTTAGATATCTCAGTCTCCACTCAGAATATATTTACCTTAAACTTTATGCATATTTCTAACAAGCTTATTTATCTGATTTCTTGGCCTATTGAAATTAGAAGGGATTGCCACTAAAGTCATAGGTACTGGCAATGCAGATGATACTAACAAATTCATGATAGAAGCCACATTTGTCAAGGGATCACAATAATAATTTGAAATATTATTTCTCTGAATCTGCCCCAGTCTGCTGCATGAGAACATCAGGCCTTCCTATCCTCCAGTTACTTCCCAAATCCTTATGAGAGTCCCCTGGTAGTTTCTCAACCAGAATTTCTTAAAATGGCTGTCCTCTTTATTTCCAGACCATGGTGGTGGTGTTACCACCAGTCAGGGCGTTAGCTGTGCTACAGATGCAGCCAGTGGCACCATGACTGATGCGTACTTAATTCTGGAGCTACTATAGCCTTGCTCTCTCAGTCTCCAGAGATTAGAGTATAACCTTTCATATTACGATAAGCTAAGCTGCCATAATTAAATATGCAACAAAAATGCAATGCCTGAAGGAGTATAGAGATATGTTTCTTTCCCACATAACAGTCCAGCTTAGGCATTCATTCCATTCAGCGAGGAATTCTCCTCATGCAACTATTTAAGAAGAATTGCGGCTCTGCCTATCCTCAACACATGCTTCCAAGGTTACTCTGCTCCCTGCCTTCCCAGCCATTGGAAAGGGGGAAGAGCCTGTCAGAGAGATACACCCGCTTCTCAAAAGCCTCAGCTCATGTTATGTTTGTGAGAACTGGACACATGTCCCCACCTACCTGCAAATGGGGGCTGAGAATCACTGACCCTGGCTCGGCTACTTCCCAGCCACAACTCTGCTTTTATGCTTTTTTATGGACAGCAAGCTGTTGCCTCCATCCTCTCCTTTTTCATTGTCCTAGACCTTTCATGGCAGCCCCTAGCTCTAACACCAGAGCAGCTAAGGGCACCCTTGGTCACATAATCTATTCTATCTCTACCCTAGGCAGCTCTCTTTCTGATTTATATGAACAGTTTTTCTAAATTTCTACCACTCTGTTAAAATCCATTCTCCTTCCCACTCATCCCCAGCCTTAAATGTTTTTTTACATTACTTTACTACTGCAGAGTAAAGAGTGGTCCTCAACTATGAACCACTTCACCCTTCTTCCCAACACAGCCACTGTTTTCTTTCCATGTATCCCAAAGGAAGATGCCTCCCTGCTTCTTTCAAGAGCCCACTCTTCTTCCTAATCTTACCTATCTCATCCAGGATCTTGTTTCCTGTTTTCCCATAATTTGAGTCTCATTATCTTCCTGGTAAAATGTTCAAACCTTGAGGATGTAAATAGATGTTTGTTTTGCTGCATGCTATTTTTTATTCCCCCCTCTCCTTTTTTTCTTTTTAAAACAGATCTCTCAGAAAACAGGTTTATATCTGCTCTCATCATGTCTTCACCTTCTATATACTGTCTATTCTTTTTAGTCCTTACAGAAGGGAACACAGTATGCTATGGCAGCAGCATAGTCATTCAACAATTCATCAATATGTATTAATTGAGCACCATTTGTACCAGGAACAGGGGGTTCAGCAGTTAACAAGTCTTTGCCCTCTTGGAATTCACATTCTAGTAGATAAAGGCAGGAAAAAAGTAAATATTTGGTGGGTGTGGTTATGATATGTAATATGTACTAAAGAGAAAAGTAAGTCAAGATAAGAGCAGTAGGAGAACATTGGTGTTTTAAACAGGGTGGTCTCTCAGCTAAATGTCTGAACAAAGACCTGAAACAAGTGAGAAGCCATCCACATGGATAACTACGGAAGGAGGATCTCAGGCAGGCAAGGAAACAGCATGTACTAAGGCCCTGAGGCAGGAGCCTGTCTGCACTCAAGGGACAGCAAAAGTACTGATGAAACTGAAGCAGAACAGGGGGAGGAGGAGAAGGAGCAGATGAGGCCAGAAAGGCAGCTGGTGCCAGATCCACAGGGCCTTCAAGGCCATGGTAAGAATTCAAGTGTTGCTAACAGAGGGTTTGAGTGGAGGAATGACATGATTTGACTTCTGTTTTGAGAAACTCTGACTGTTATATGCAGAATAGACCCAAAAAAGTAGTAATCAGTTAATTAAGATGCTGTTGGAATAATCCAGACAGGGGCAGAGGGCCATCTAAGCTGTAGAGTATCTGTGGAAATAGTAAGAAATGACCTCCATTCTAGGTATATTTCAAAGATCTGACAGGCTGAATAGTGCTGGGACCTTCTATCTGCCCCACAAGCAGAATTTCTCCCCCATACTCCACATTTCTCTGCCTCGTTTAAGGCCCAGGAGACTGATGCATAGACTACATCATCTCTGGTTTCCTTTTGGGTCTCGCCCATGAGAGGCTCCTGCCAAAGATCAGAAGGCAGGATGAGCATGAAGTCAGGTATTGTTCCCCTGGCTTCCTCCCTGCCACCTAGGGTTGGCTGTGACTGTCTACCTGAGGCTACAGCTCTCCCCAGGAAACCTTTCCTTCTCCTTCCTCCTTCACACTCAGAGGCAATGTCAGTTCCTACTGTTAACTAACTCAAGGGTGCTCCACTGTCTTTTACTGGTTTTCCTGAACCTTGCCCACAACTCTATAAATAGTCACTTTAGTAAGCTTTCCTCAAATTCTTGCGATCTTGACTCATACTGAGAGCTAGGGCAACTAATGCAGTAAAAACAGCAGAACTTTTTTTTTCTCAATCACAGCTGTTTACTTCTTTTTTCTCCCCAGTAAAATGTTAAATCCTTGAGGACAGAAGCTGTCATATTCATGTTTCTCTTCCCATGACTTGAAGTAGGGTTCCCTACACTTGTATCAATGAATATTGTATGTAATGATGCCATCTGAGTTCTTAAGAATTGCCCCCAAATTATGTTTGATATGAAAGGAAATCAAAAGCAGTGTTGTATATTCATCTTAATGTTTCTAGGCATAAGCTTTGCCTGGATAATTCATTACCCTGGGATCAAAGAGACTTTAGAAAAAGTTGGGTGCAGCTCTCTTACACTTACTGTTCTCTTGAAGGTAGCTAAACAACAGTGTGTTGATTTTACCAGGTGTTTCTGAAGTGGAAATAAATACTATTTGTTCCCAGTTAACCAAGAACATAAATTTTTACTAAGTAAAGATAATGCCAGTAACCATTTTTTCCCAGTAACTTAAAGGGTGGCTTGTGATTACTGGCTTTTATTTGCATAACATTTTAATAACACTTACTTCTATTATATTTGGCTATATACACTCAAAATTATCACTATGACTATTTTCCTACCAACTGTTTGGCTTTAGTGTTGCATTTTGTAATTGATATTTTCTGTTGATCTAAAGAATATTTTATCTTTACATGTTTAATCATAATTTTATGACTTGCTCTTTTCTTTCTTTTTTTTTTTGACCTTGACTTCTTTCTGTTATTTCTTTTGGCAAAACCTTAAACAGGAGACTGAGCGGCCTTGAAATATAGTCTTAATAAAAGCTTTGCTGAATAATCATTTGATATAAAATCCCAACCAAATCCATTAACAGAAAAAAGAGAGCAATATCTTCTCAAGGTTAACTTTCTTTGTGGTTGCTCCCATGAATAACACACTCATTAAATTCATTTAATTATTGCCTGCCTATTACAATTTAAGGATCATACTTCTAATAAGGAGAATTTTTAAATCCATAAGTTTAAGAGAACAGATTGTCAAAGACAAATTAATACCATGGAATTTTGCTTATATAATACCCCAGTAAATGTCCAAGAAATATCCTATCGACTGGATAATTTGTTGTTGAAAAAGGCAGGGCGGCACAAAAACAGACTCACAGATCAGTGGAACAGAATAGAAAATCCAAACATTAACCCAAACATATACAGTCAATTAATATTTGATAAAAGTGCCTTGGATATACAATGGGGAGGTGACAGCCTCTTCAGCAGCTGGTGTTGGAAAAACTGGACAGCTACATGTAAGAGAATGAAACTGGACTACTGTCTAGCCCCATACACAAAGGTAAACTCAAGGTGGATCAAAGACCTGAATGTAAGTCATGAAACCATAAAACTCTTAGAAAAAAACATAGGCAAAAATCTCTTGGACATAAACATGAGCAACTTCTTCATGAACCTATCTCTCCGGGTAAGGGAAACAAAAGCAAAAATGAACAAGTGGGACTATATCAAGCTGAAAAGCTTCTGTACAGCAAAGGACAGCATTAGTAGAACAAAAAAACATCGTACAGTATGGGAGAATATATTCATAAAAAACGTATCTGATAAAGGGTTGACATCCAAAATATATAAAGAACTCATGCACCTTAACAAACAGAAAGCAAATAATCCAATTAAGAAATGGGCAGAGGACATGAATAGACACTTTTCTAAAGAAGAAATTCAGATGGCCAACAGGCACATGAAAAGATGCTCCACATCGCTAATCATCAGAGAAATGCAGATTAAAACCACAATGAGATATCACCTCACACCAGTGAGGATGGCCAACATCCAAAACACAAACAACAACAAATGTTGGCGAGGATGTGGAGAAAAGGGAACCCTCCTACACTGCTGGTGGGAATGCAAATTAGTTCAACCATTGTGGAAAGCAGTATGGAGGTTCCTCAAAAAACTCAAAATAGAAATACCATTTGACCCAGGAATTCCACTCCTAGGAATTTACCCTAAGAATGCAGCAGCCCAATGTGAAAAGGACAGATGCACCCCTATGTTTATTGCAGCACTATTTACAATAGCCAAGAAATGGAAGCAACCTAAGTGTCCATCAGTAGATGAATGGATAAAGAAGATGTGGTACATATACACAATGGAATATTATTCAGCCATAAGAAGAAAACAAATCCTACCATTTGCAACAACATGGATGGAGCTAGAGGGTATTATGCTCAGTGAAATAAGCCAAGCCGAAAAAGACAAGTATCAAATGATTTCACTCATATGTGGAGTATAAGAACAAAGAAAAAAACTGAAGGAACAAAACAGCAGCAGACTCACAGAACCCAAGGACGGACTAATAGTTACCAAAGGGAAAGGGACTGGAGAAAATGGACGGGAAGGGAGGGATAAGAGGGAAAAAGGGGCATTACGATTAGCAGATGTAATGTTGGGGGGGGCACGGGGAGGGCAGTACAACTCAGAGAAGACAAGCAGTGATTCTATACCATCTCACTACGCTGATGGACAGTGACTGTAATGGGGTTGGTGGGGGGGACCTGATGAAGGGGTAGTTTAATAACCGTAATATTGTACATGTAATTGTAGATTAATGATAATAAAATAAATTATATTTTAAAAAAGGCAGGGCCTTCCTTTTCTTCTTCTTTTATTTTTGATACTACTAAATATTCTCACAACCTAAAAAAAATATATGACATTGTTTTAGGGATAAACATTATATACTTTAAAGCACTTTAAAGTGACTGTGGATTATTATTTATAGCTGTTACCCATTTGAAAGCTTAAAAACCATAAAAATAGTTGTGAAATGGTGAAATAATGAAAAATAACAAGCATTGATATAGAACATTTTAGCTTTCTGAACATTCCCAAAACTTTGTTTGAGAGAGACAGTTTAAGCTTCCACTCTCCTGGGGTAGAAGGTGATAATGTTTACACTGAAATCCCTGTGCTGAGTACAGAGAGGAGAGGGGAGAAAACTGAAAAAATTGGTCTGATGACAATCACTTGTTTGAAAAGCTGCCTCATTCAGGCTGCAGGGTAGACTGTGCTGCCTTGAGCCATTTCTTAGATCAGTGACCTTGTGCAATAAGTTACCTTATTTATTTTGGCCCTCAGCAAGATAAGAGGAGTTTACTATATTATTTGTTTACAAACTCTGCCCCATGGAGTGCTAGGGTTTCTTGGAGTCTCAAGAGTCCTGTGGGTAGAATGGGAGGCCCAACCAGAGCAGTTTCTCTTGTAATTGTTTTTTTCAGTAAAGGATTTTATAGTTTTAAAAAAGCTTTATCACCTCCAAGGTCCCTTCTACCTCTATAAAAAGCTCATTACTCTGTTTGCAGTCTTTTTTCTTTTTTTCTGTGGGAGGCTTAGAGTCAATCAGGGTGAAAGATAACCCCGTGAATAGTTGAAAGGTAAAAGTACTAAATTAGTCTTTGGATTTAGAAAGACTAGATGAATGAGCTCATGTGACAGCATCACTTTCCTTTTAAAAGGGAGGGGCAGGAAGAAAATTTACATAGGATTTTAGCCCTGGAAGAAAATCTCCATACTAGTACAAAAGCTTGGAATTGGCAGCAGTGAAGGATATAAGAGAACTCAGAAAAAATGAAAAACTAAAGAGAACACTTAATCGGCCTTTAAAAAAATTTGAGGTGATAATCTTATCAATTTCCTTGTATTTCACATATAGATAACATGCCCTATGATTTGCTTTGGGAAAAATCTTTTAATCTTTTAGGAGTCTCTATAAATTGGAGTAAATTGGTATTATTTATATTTCATGATACATTGCTTCCAAAGTTATTCATGGCTATTTTTAATGGATTTGTCCATGTAAACAGAAAACTCTAAAAGCTACTTGAGTTATAGTTTCATATTGTCTATGGAATACCCAAACAAGCATCTGTACTAAAACTAGTTAGGTCAATTTTCTAGCTATTTATAGAGACCTAAATTTTTTTTGTCATCCCATTGGGATGAGAACAAAGAAAGTAGTGGCTATTCTTGGACCTCATATTCAGCATTTCCCCACAATTTTTTTCTCTACTTGATGTAGTTGGTTAATTGCACCAGTTTCAGAGTCAGGCAGCCTGCATTCAAATTCTGGCTAAATGACCTAGCAAGTCATTTTACCAATCTGTGCCACCATTTCCATATCTATAGTAGAAAAAACTGTATTTCCCATCTCACACTATTATGGGGATTAATGAATTAATATATGTGGTGCACTTATTACAGTCCATAACCTATAGTTGGCATGGTTTTGTGTATTAGCTATTATAATGAATAGAAGAGCAGAGATTCTAATTTTTAATGAAAATCCAATCTATTTGAGAGATAGGAGAGTGTGTATTCAGGTAGGAGGAATGGTGTAAATTTGAGGGAATAAGTTCAATAAATATTAATCTGGCAACATTCTATGAAAAGTATTAGCACAAAAAGACACCATAGGTCTGAGAGACCAGTTAGGACACTCTATTGCAGGCAAGAGGTGAAAATGTCCTGAAATACTGTCCTAGTCCATTCAGACAATGAAAGTACCATAGATTTCTTACAGTTCTGGAGCCTGGGAAGCCTAGGACCAAGGTGCTGGCAGATTAAGTATCTGATGAGAATCCACTTCCTGGTCTACAGATGGCTGTCTTGCTGTGTCCTCACAAGGTAGAAGGGTCAAGAGAGCCCTCTTAGAAAGATACTACTCCCATTTCTGGGGGCTCCACTCTCAGGATCTCATCACCTCCCAAAGGTGCCACCTCCTAATACACGTTTGAAGTTTAGGATTTCAGCATAATGAATTTGGAGGCAGATACAAAAATTCACTGTATTGCAATTACCATTGTGGTATTGGAGCAGAAGGAAAAGGATATGTGGTTCCAGGCTTAAGATAAGAATAAGATCTTTCAAAGAATTTTCTTCTAGTTAAGGAAAATATATTCTATTCATCCAATTCTTTCATTCCGATTCCCACATCTCATTGTGTCAGGCCTACAGATTTGCTCTTTGATTCTTGTATCCCAAGACTGTTGATTTAGTGATCTGAGGAACTCAGACACCAAACCTGCTGGGAATTAATCCATTGATTTTTATGTTTGATCTAACATACTATGCATCTAGAAACAAATATAACATATTTACATAATTATTCAGAGTTGCAAATAGTTTTACTCTATTATTTCATAACTATTCTTTATTATTTCCAGGTTCGATGGATGATGTACTGGATTGTCTTTGCCCTTTATACTGTGATTGAAACTATAGCAGATCAAACAGTTGCTTGGTAAGTTCTGCCACTGAGAAAGGGCCAGACTGTAGACTTGTTATCAGCTGTCCTGAGTTCTTACCCTATTCTTACTGTTAACTAAGTGAATTTGATCATACCTAATTATCCAGTGTCTTATTTTCTCTATCTGGTTTCCCTATAAGAGCATTACTTTCCTTAGAGTCTCCTTCAAATAAAAGCAGCTCATTCTTTTCCCCATGTGCCATTCCTGCCCACCTCCCATGTACCTTTTAGTATCATGGAATAAAGAAACTTGTTTGGCATTATCCTTTTTCCAGGCTGATGACTGATTTTGAGCTTTTTCTCTTTATCACTTCCTGAAGGATTCCTCTTTTGAAGCTTGCAACATTTAGTTTCAGCACTCCCTCCCCATCCTTAAAATTCTCACCTGCATACATTCAAACTGAATGATGTCAACATCCATGTGGACACCCACTCAACACCAACTTGGCTGCTCTGTTCCAAATAGCTGCAACAAAATTAAAGCATGTTTACACCCTTAAAGATTTAACATTTTACTGAGGAACAATACTTAATAAACAACTTAAATCTACTTGTGCTATTTCAGTAGTGCATTACCATCTAAACCTTGCCATCACTTGGAGAAACCCTTCTTTCAAAATCTTTAAACTTACTATCTTACCGGTACCTTCAACATCCCTTGCTGCACAAACCTTCAGCCTCAGTTAGCCCTTCTTTACTTCTTTACCACCACTACTATATGCAACCCAAAAAATTAGCTACTCGTAGAGTTAACAATTTGAACCTCCCCATTCCTTTTACTTGCACCTTCCATTCCCTCCTGTATCTGTTTCAAACATTTGCTATTCTCTCCTTAAATGGTTTTATGACTTAGCTATTCTCGTCATGTTCTCACAGCACATTAGGTCACATTGAATTAATAGGAAAAAATAGAAGTCATGTTATTTAATGTTCTTGACAACCTGCCCTTATTTATGAACTTTTCTGTATTTGAATCCACCTTTCTTTCTGATTTGAAATGTAAGTTTCCCCTTCCTCTGTCCCAAAGCTCATTCATTTCTAAGTTTTTGGTGTAGGTGTTGAGGGGAGAGTTGGCTGGTTGTTTTTAAGGGACAGAACACGGATAATAAACCATGCTAGGTCTCTTAAGTTTCAAAGTTCTCTTTTTAAAGATTTTTTTTTCTGATTGCAAATGTAACATATATGCCCTATGAAAAAGTGGACAAGAAGAAAACATTTACCATGAACAATGGAAATTCAGAAACTCCTTTAATTGCACTGCAGCAGGGACCCTATGGTGACCACACAATAGTCGTTCCTCACTGTCCCCTGCCCATCTGCCTCATCAGAAGAACCCAGATCTGTTCAGTTGTCATCTATCTTAATACTTCATGGACCACAAGGTGACAGGCCCCTCATGATGGATGAGTTAACATCATGCTGTGGCAATAAGGAACCCTAAAAGTACAATGGCTTAGGAAAACATGTATTTATTTCTTGCTTAAGCTATTTGAGGGCAAATGGTTGGCTGTAGCTTTGCTGGGTTCAGCTCAGTTTTAAGTGTCTTTCCATTTCAGGACTGAAGCTGTAGAAGCAGTTGTTCTCACAGCAGAGAGCAAGAGTTTAAAGCAAGAGGTTGGGGTTGTTGGGATGAGGGAGTCAAAGGGCATTTAAAGCTTCTGGTTGCATGTGACATATGTCCAACCCATAATCTACTGGCCAAACCAGGTCGCATGGCTAATCCCCCAGTCACTGCCTGAGGAAACGCACTTGACCTTCTGGGAAGGCACTGCAAAGTCATGTAGAAGAGGGCACAGGTATATACCCTAGCTCTCAGTCTACCACAGTGGTAGTTCCATCTCCCTTGCAAATGGATGACTAGGTCTGCAAAGTGCTGCAATTCTGGCCAAATGGGATTAGAGAGAAAATTTTCTGGGAGTTCTGGGAAGGAGAGGGAGATAGGTGTAGTCAATAACATTGTGCACTTGGAGAATGTGAAGTTGAGTCCTGATGCTTGGAGGTATGTCAAATGCCACCATGGCAGTTGGACTGTGCAGACATGGTGGGTGTACCTTACTGCCCTGGCTAAATGCTGTTAATGCCTTCTCTGAGCTACCACAGTCAGTTGGCAGCTTGCCTGTGCTTGCTTAAACAGACAATCTTTTGCTAGAAGGTCTACATCTCTGCAGGGATTAAGTCACTTGGTTAGCTGATCTATAATTAAGGAGATTAATTTACAGATTCAAACATAGTTGTGTCACTGATCACTCACTTTGTGTGTGTTTGCGTTTCAATAAAATGTATTTACAAAAACAGGTAGCAGGCTGGATTTGTCCCATGAACTCTAGGTTGCTGACCCCTGATATAAGCACAAAAAAATCAACAAATTTATAAACATAGAAATAATTAACTTCAAGGAAAACAAAGAGTTGTGCAGAGAAGTAAATGTTATCTTGGCTCAGATAAGTGGGAGTAATATTTTTTTTATTGAAGTATTGTTGATATACAATCTTATATTGGTTTAAGTATGCAATACAGTGGTTCAACAGTTACCTGTATTTTTAAATCCCCACCTCCACTAGTGTTGTTACTATTTGTCAGCATAGGAAGATGTTACAGAATCATTGGTTATATTCTCCATGTTGTACTGCCATTCCCGTGACCAACTTACATTATGATTGAGAATTGTGCTCTTTATCCCCCTCACCCTTCACACCCACTCACTTCTGCATGGTAACCACCAGTAATTTCTCAGTGTCCAAGAGTCTGTTGCTATTTTGTTAATTTTGTTTTGTTTTTATATTCCACAAATAATTGAAATCATGTGGTATTTGTATTTCTCCTCCTGGCTCATTTCACTGAGCATAATACCCTCCAGGTCCATCCATGTTGTTGCAAATGTCAGGATTTCTTTCCCTTTTTTATGGCTGAATAATATTCCATTGTGTATATGTACCACATCTTCTTTATCCATTCATCTATTGATGGACACTTAGGTTGCTTCCATACCTTGGTTATTATATACAATGCAGTGATAAACATGAGGGTGCATATATATTTTTGAATCAGGATTTTGTTTTCTTAAGGTATATTTCCTGTAAGTGGAATAACTGGGTGGTGTGGTCCTGATCACTCACTTCTACCTGCAAAAACCTGACACAGTGACTGAACTTTTTAAAAGCTTTTTTTGTTGATTTCCTCATTGTTTTTAGTTTATTTTCATCAGCAGTTTTTTCAAATTTTTTCTTGTTAGGTTCCCTCTGTACTATGAGCTTAAGATTGCTTTTGTGATATGGCTGCTTTCTCCCTATACCAAAGGAGCAAGTTTAATATATAGAAAATTCCTTCATCCACTTCTTTCTTCAAAGGAAAGGGTAAGATATATAAATTATTTCCACAAATCACTGATTAGAAATGTACATCATAACATTTAAAATTAGTGAAACTTATATTAAGGGGGGAAAGTCCTACTACTTGGTTTCTTAACGTTATTTTTTAATAAAATTAATGTCTGTGGGTTTGTTTTTCTTCCAGGAGATTGATGATTATATTGTACAAGCAAAGGAACGAGGCTACGAGACCATGGTAAACTTTGGGCGGCAAGGTTTAAACTTAGCAGCGACTGCTGCTGTCACTGCAGCAGTAAAGGTAATTTTTTATTTACATGTTTTATTCAATTTCCTGTTAACTCAGTGGATAAAGTAGGGTGGCTTTCTATTTCAGATTATAAAATTTTTGCAGAATTTTGCTTTCTATTTATTTTTGTAATGCTAGAAAGAACAAGCAGATAATTTAAAAAACATTTTAACACATACTTTCTATAACTACTCAGTACTTTGAAACGTAACTGATCATAAAATGAGAGCTTGTTAATAAATAAACCATACCTGGTACTGTTATTTTGTCATAATTTTCCTACTTTTTTACCTTAAAATAGGTTTGAATAAATCACCGTTAGTAAAGATGACCATTCTTTCTTTCTGTCTTTCGTGTTCTCTCTCTCTCGATGGCAATATCTTGGTAGGATTTCTGGCTTACTTCTGCACCCCTCCTTCAACCAATTTGAGGTAACTGATCATTCCAAATAAGGCATGAAAAAATTCTGTTCTTAAAACTTGAGATCTTACTTAGCCAATTACTAATGTCATGTGTTGTGTTTTGCAAGCCACGTTATCAAATGAGTGCCGTCTGTGAGAACTTGCATTATGGCTTTTAGATTTCTTTGCATGTAGTATTCAGTGTGGCTTATTTTAAATACCATAGCATAATTGATTTTGGTGTGTAGTATACGGAAAGAAAACAGGCTCCAGATCCAGAAAGTGCTGAGTATGACTTTCTAAATAACTGTTCTTGATTTATTTAACTTCTGTGTTCCTTAATTGCTTCATGTGAAATGGGGATAATATTCTTATCTGTGAGAGCATAAATAAAAGCACATTGCTTGCCAAAATATAGTAGGAGCCCAATAAACATTAATATCACATGTCTGTATCTCAATTCAAGTAAAAATTTGAGTTTGCTGCTATTAAGTTAAATTGAGATTAAATAATATTCTATCTTCTGAGTTAAGCTTTTTCAACTTAGTTATCTTGAACTAAGACAACAATGTTATAGAAGTAAGTATTCTAATTAAGTGGTGATTATGTATTAATAGCAATGGTGGAGAGATGCAAAATGTCAAATGGAATTCCCAGAATGAGCCTTCACTTTTCAGAGTGATCTGTGGCTCAAGTACAACAATTAATGTGATCAACAAAATTAAAAATCAAAATTATATTTATATGATATACCTAGAAGCAGTGCACTGAGGATTAAGTGGAAACTTATTAACTATGCAGCACTAGATATGTAAAACAATTGTATTATTAATGATTATTAACTATCAGCACTTTAATGTAGTATAGTTTGCTGCTATTTGGCTTTCCTTTTATTAGTATATAAACATATACTAAAATGGCAAAATTTTCATCTTATTTAAGGACTATTTTCCATTGTGGAAGTTGATTGCTTATTTCTTGCTTAATGAAAATACATTCCTGATTTCCATATATACTGAGAAAGATCATCTAGGAGATCCAACATTCAACAACTAGAAATTCTACCAAGAGAGAATAGATACATTTGTCAAAGAAATAATACAATAATATTTCTCAGAACTAAAGGACATGAATCTTCAGATTGAAAGGGCCCACAAAATACCCAGCACAATGAATGGAAAAAAGACTGACTTTACACAAGGTCATTGGAATATTCCAAAACACCAGAGATAAGGAAAGAATTCTTAAAGATTCCAAAGATAAAAGGTATGTCACATTCAGCTGATCAAGAATCAGAGTGACTTTAAATTTCTAAGTAGCAATAATGGAAGCTTGAAGACAGAGGAGTAATACTAGCCATGATACCTTAATAATTTTCACCCTCAAATTCTGTAAGAGTCTGGCTCTCAGTCATGTGTCAGCTTAAATTAAATCTTTTTTTGTTTGTTTGTTTAAGCATGCAAAGCCACAAACTTTACTTCCTGTGCATCCTTTGTCAGGGTAGATACTGTCTGCCAAAGTTAGGGAATTAATGTTTGAAAAAGGAAACGCACATGATCCAGGAAACAGGGTATCCAGCACAGAATGGAGGAATTCCCAGAATGAACACTACACAGCAAGTCCAGAATGAGACCGACCAAAATCAGATGGTGATGGGTGAAGGGAGCCAGGACAGGTGTCTCTGGGAAGAGTATGGAGATGAGACTGTCTAGTAGGTTTAAACTGTCTAGTAGGTTTAATCCTATCCAAGGATGATACTTAAACCAGTCAACATATACTGTGACCAGTCAGAAGACAGCAGGTGTGGTGATGGAGCAGCTGCACATCAGCCCTGAGCACCATGAGAAATGGTGAAGAGGGAGGTAGTGTGAAGAGGGAGAGCGTAGGATGACTATGCAAATGAATGAGAAAAAATGGGGTAATTGTTAACTCTGGGAAAAAAACAAAAGTTATATATAAATAAGGCAATATAATAATGGAGCCTGACTTGATCCAACAGCAAAGCATTTACATCATCATCATGAGAACACAAACTGTAGTTGAACAACTGTGATTTTGCCCTTTTGGGAAGACAGGAGAAGAAAAAAAGGAGGTGTAAGAGAACTAAAATCCTCATCTGTCAGATAGGGAAGTGAAGGGTTTTGCATGATGCCTCCAGTGGGTGGAGAGGAGAAGGACCAAAGGAAAACATAAGAAAGCTTATTGCTTTTTTTGTTATAAAATTTGACATTATTTGACTTTACACATATTTATTTAAACCTCAAAGAAGATGTGTTTTGAATTTTCTGTATTTAAAGGCATCATTCAACATAATTTTATGGCAAAAAAAGTGAAAAATAAACGTCAACTTGAAAAATGGCTTAGAAAGTACAGACATTAGAACACTGTTTTGAGAAACATAGAAGTATACAAATCCCACTTTTCCTCCTCCTTGAAACACTTAAATATGGTGTATAATCTTACTACTCTGTGAGACACCTTCTTACATATTGTGACTAGTTTGGGGATATTTTGCTACTTTTACTTACATTTATTACTTCTAAACCCTCTATGTGGGGAACCAAAAATCCCAACTGTATTATCTTATCCTCGTTCTCTCCTCATTCATTTTTATTGAATACTTTGCTGCCACCAGTATTTAGCATCCTGCATATTTATTCAACATCTATTTGTTTAATGCCAACTGTATATGGTAGGTTGTAGGAATGCAGTAATGAACAAGATAGGTACAGTTACTACCCTCACAGGCTACTGTCTACCTGAATGTCTGTATTCAGTAGCTGAATTTCATGTCATCTTTGGTTGTTAAGAGCACCCCCTTTTTTCCCTCCATAATTAAAATAAGCATTAACTCACAAACACTTTTCTGTAGAGAGGCTATAAAAGCAATCCTATACCTATATTTCTCTGGCTTTCTTCTTTGTGAATCATTGTTTTTATTTATATGTTTAACATCTTAAAACCACCTCCCCACTTCAAAGGCAGGAAACCGCATAAAAATCATCTAAGTGCTATTGCAAAACAAACAAATATCCTGTGGTCTGAATTCATCTTGGAACTTTCGCTTCTTTGTGATGTGGTGATCCTTTTGTTACCAAGATCACTGTATATGAGGGAAGTAGTTCACTGTTCTCAGCATGAACACAGGAATGTTGGCATCAGCCATCCTGGATTTTATCCAGTAGCAATAGACATTAAGTATGCTGAACATAATACAATGTTAATAGTATTTGCCTCAAGTTGTACTGTGCCTATTTTCAAGTAGGGGAAATTAGTTTCATCTCTGGAGAGGTCAGAGAAAGGCACTGTGATGAAAGAATCACTGAACCAGACACTTCATACTGAAGAGTAAATTGAAACTGAAATAGGAAATAGGTCAAGTTTAAGGAGAAACTGCAAGAAAGCCAATAGTAAAACTTGAGAATTAATTTAAGATTTTTACAACATATAGTTTGTTAAAAATATCTTTCAGGGTAAAAATGATTGGACTCTTGGTGTGACCTTTAAAAATCAGTAATACCCCTGACTAGGTTTTCCGGGTTGAACCATTTGAGCATGTTATAGATGAAAATAGGAATCTAATCAGAACATTTATTACGCTGTAAAGCAATTTTCTGAAAATGTTACTCAGTTCTATGACCTATTACCGGGCATCTGTTCACAAGGTTAGTGTACAAGTTTATTTTGGCTGAGCAAAGCATAAACATATGAAGGACCCTTCAAGGATTTTGCTGAGTATGTTCAACATTCCATAGCTTTCACATGAGAAATGCAGGTGGCTTTTGTACAGATGAGCAACACTACTGCCAGATAAAGGACATATGAAGAAAATATTAGTTGTAGTAACTATCTCTGAATTTCTGTGGCAGCCTTTTCTTGGTGAATTCTTTAGCACATATTACCAAAAAATCAATTATCACAAAAATTAAAACCTGACAGGTAAAATGGTGAAATCTAAATAACTTTCAATGATGGTGATGAAGCCCAAAATCCTGACATCTTACTGTCTATTTTAATGGCTTTCTGTTTATGAAAAAGGATTTGAGGATATTTAGCTACTTAATATCATCTACTAAAAAAGAGAGCATTTGTCCAGACAATGGAAAAGAAAGGTCATAGTATTTTCCCTAAAATCTAGGAAAGCAGAATGTTATGATGAACATGGAATTCTCTTAGACTAGTTTATCTACATTTTTTAGCCCTGATACTGCCACAAATTAGCCTTGAGATTTTGGACAAAATGTTGCACTGATCTCTCTAAGGATTAGTTTTCTTACCTATAAAAGGAGGAGATGAAACCTAATGTCTGAAATCTCTTATTATCTTTAAAACAGTGGTTCTCAGCTGGTGGGGGGTGGGAGCAGTTGCACCCCAAAGGGACATTTGGCAATGTCTGGGGTTATTTTGGGTTGTCACAACTGAGGGAGGCAAGGTGCTGCTACTTGTTCCCATCTAGGGAGCTAAGAGGCCAGGGGTGCTGCTTAATAAAATCTACAGTCCACCAACAAAAAATTTTCTAGCCCCAAATAGCAACAGTGCTATGGCTGAAAAACCCTGCTCTAAAAGTATGAGTCATAAAAAGCTAAAAGGATACATAAATATGTATAGGTACTTTTGGTGGTGGGTTACAAATAACATTTTTTTCTCTGTTGAAATGTTCTGTCAATATATATTGCTGTAATGTTAAGACCACTATATTATTCACTTAATGCAAATATAGTCAGTTTCATTCTAGGCTTGAACAGATTAATTGTTATATGTCCACAGGGAAAAAGAGATTTCCCTAAAAACTGGGAACTAACCTTATCTGAAGTTATAATATAATATGTCAAAGATCAAAAAGAAATAGTTCAATCACCACTGACTACTGAAACAGTGTAGTAAGAATTATTCTGTAAAAGATTGTGTTGCTTGTAAGGTTATTAAGCATTACTGATTATGATTTTAAATTCTTAATAAAAAATGTGGATAGGTTAAAGGTTTTATACAAAGATGCTAATAAACATAGTAAATTCCCCTTATTTAACACAAAATGCAGTAATTTTAATATAATGTTTAACCAGGAAATGAAGTATTTAAGCAAAGGCATCATTGTTTGGTTTAAAAAACTTAGAATTAGTCATACATACACAGGGACCTATTTATTATTTCTCAGCTGAAGAATCCTTCTCAGAGCTTGAATGTGTTAGATCTGGACCTAGACACCCATACCCCAACCCAGCCAGCTCCTACAGTGTTCTCATTTTCTTAAATGGATAGTCTGCAACCAATCAAATTCAAACCCTGATCACTCTGAGCTATCTGAAGGGTTTAGGAACACTTCTGCTAATGATGATCAGTTTTGATGTAAAATATTCTACAAAATACTGTTTTTAATTACTTTGACTCTTGTATTCTCATAATAATCTTTGTTATTTTCTCATCAATTTTTAGGATTGATTTAATGTAAACAGTGTACAAACAATTCTGCAGAGAATAGGATCTAAAATGCTGGGATACAGAATTACCTTACAGATGGAAACTCCCTTCCTCCTTATTGACTATGACTGCTGTTTCCACACATATTTTTCTCCCCATACTAGAGCCTTTCCTCATTTTTCTTTTACTTTTGGCTTAATGTTGTATAAAACAAATAGAATATAAGTAAAGCATTATTAATTTAAACAAAACCTCAAAATCTTTTAGCATTGTTGTTGACAAATGGCTATAATTCCCTATTTGTGCTCTCAAAATGGTGAAATAGTTTTTCTTATAATAATAAGTGTAAGGTAGTAAATGCAGGAAAAATGAGCAGGAAATAAATTAGAAATTCTCATAGTCCACTATGTTAGAATTAAAACTTCACTGTACTATTTATGACTAACTTTCTATTATGAATTCAATTATTGAAAAAAAAAGAAAAAAATCACCCATCCAACATGCTTAAGCATTATACTGTTCTCATTTTGGGGTATTTTTCCGTCTACTTATAACACACTATATACATGCAACCATATTATGCATATGATTTAGAATTCTGAGGTAGGAGGGAGGTATTTTTCACTTAACATTTTATTGCAAACATAATTCCTTTATTAATGGACTTTTTGTGCTTAAGATATAAAAATTGGAAGGAATAGGTCTGCCTTTAGATGTGATTATTGTGTAAATACACTTCTTTAAAGTAATGCTTTTAAAGTTTACAATACTACATTAATCTTCTGTTCCCATATTAGTTCTATTCTGGGCCCATAAGAAAATATACAGTGGAAACCCCTCTTTCTCAGAGTGGTAATGGCTTTTGAAGTGTTGGGGATTCTCAAAGAGGGTACATAGTCCCTTTTTGCTTTTACCTAAGATACCAGGCCTTCTGTTAAGCCTTGAGGGTATTGATAATACTTGAGACTATAGGGCTGGTTGCTCAAGAGCTACATTAAAATCTAGGCTATAAATAGATCACCCAGCTACCTCAGGGTTGGTCCTTGCCCATCTTTGATTTAAGCCTGGCGGATTGTGTAGCCTACCCATGTAGATACCCATGACTGTACCTGTAGTTTGCTACTGAGCCTCTACATATAAATGCCAGAGTTTACATTAAAACAAACACACTGGTATGAAGAATTTTCTAGCAGTCAAGAGTAATGAATTAAAAAGACTATTTAGTTTATTTATTGCATGGCCAGTATCAGTTCCATACCAGGCACACTAGGAGCCTAGAAAAAGCCTAAGAATTGTCATTCTCCTTTTAAGTTTCTTAAAATCTTGCTCTGGAGGCAAAATATACACAATACAGCTAACCATAATGTATGAGTTCATTTGTGAGGTATGCCCTAAGCAATTAGTTGATTAAATATACCAATGTTTATAGATCATATAAATCTATGTTGATTCAATGGCACTTGGACTCATTTGTATTCTGAGATGTTCTTTTGTGAGTGGGAGGGTTTGGAAGTTACAGCTGGCCTTTGAAATTGCGCCTGAGTCAGTAGAAGCTATCATGGAAGTGTATGCCATTTATCATCTGTTTGGCAGTGGGTAAATCAAGAATTGCTGTGAGAGGGCACAGAAATACAAAAGTGAGATACAGAAAATGACAGTTCTGAGAAAAGAGGCATCTGTTTCAGATGAGCACTGGTCACTTCCCTTTACTGTGTCTTTGAAGTCTTCTGTCACCTATCTGTTGAAGAAGTAAATGATATCTAATAAAGAGTAAGAAAGTAATGAACCAAATCATTCCAAGAAAGTTCAAAAGATGTATAGAACCCAATTATTTTTATTGAGGAATATACCCTTTAATAATTCCTTTCCACAATTCAAAAGATATGGTAGAAATACAAAGCTTAAATGGGGTATAGAAATGGTGTTTGGCTTTAACACCATATGATATCATCACTAACTCAGAGTAGCTGAATCAAGACCTTTTTCTTCAGTATTAAGTACATGCTAGTAGTAACATTCAACTGTTTGTAGTGCCTTAGGCTTTGAAATTTTGAGATGAACCATTATGGATGAGTTTCTATGGTAACATAACTAGAAGCAATCATAAATTCACATATGTGAGAAGAAATAATGAGTGTAAAAAAAAGCCTTCAGAAGAATATTTTTAATCCAGCCATAAATAAGAAATGAGTCATCTGTATGCTATGCAAATTTTCAAAGTGGGTAAATTTAGAAATTTTTTTTTCTCTTCATACTTTGAGGGGGAATATAGTTGTCTGAAAACTTCAGAAAGGTCCTTTTCAGAGCTGTGCAATGACGAAATCATTGAACTTTCTGCAGTGTTGGAAATGTTCTGTATCTGCACTATTCAGCTCAGTAGCCACTAGTCACATGTAGCTATTGAGCATTTGGAATGTGCAATTAGGAACAGAATTTTTACATTTAATTTTAGTTAATTTAAATATACATATGTGCCCAGTGTCTGTCATATTGTTAGGGCTTTAAAATGACTTAAAGTCAAATTGTTTAGTAGTAGATACGCATTGCCAGATTCTGAATTTGTTAACTAAATATTATTTCATACCCAAGATTCTTTGGCTCTTAAATTTTTTTTTTACCTTGTTCTAAGTAGAGCCATTACCATTCCTGACTTAGCTTAACTTTAAGAAACAGGATCTCTTTTAAGTTTTTCTAAATCATACACTTAAGCCCCAGAGTGCTAGTTTTAGGAGAGAGCAAAATTATTGATGCTGTTTACTCAAACAGTAAGCTTATCATACTTTTTCTTACATATTAAAATTAAATACAAAGCTGAAATACTTGAGGGCGGGATGTACTGATGTCTACAAATTACTTTGAAAGGCATTTTATGTATATAATTATCAAGTCACTATGTTATACATCTGAAACCAATATAATATTATATATCAACTTTGCTACAATTTTTTAAAAATGGATTGATAGATGGTAGATCTGTGATAGAGAAAGTATAGCAAAATATAAATGATATGTGTGTATCCAATGTATAAGTTCTTTCAGCTTTTCTGAAAGTTTCAGAATAAAACCAGTAAGTTTCATGGTAAAATGCTGGGGGAAATTTAAAAGTAAGCATTTAAAATATTTTAAAGTGTATTTTTTTTATTGGATCTGTTGCTTCTCTATTAAATAGAGCCAAGGAGCAATAACTGAACGTTTACGAAGTTTCAGTATGCATGATCTAACAGCTATCCAAGGTGATGAGCCTGTGGGACAAAGACCATACCAACCTCTACCAGACACAAAACGGAAAAGTAAAATGGCCTCCAGTGAATCAGCAGGTGTGCTTGTTTGTTTTAACACAATGTTCTTTCACAGATGGAATTCTGAACCAATGTGGGCACTAAGATAATACATGGTAACTATCTGAATTTGGATAGATAAAATCTTTAAGCTTATATTTTTTAGTTTACATTTAACTATAGCTCTCTTTCTCTAAATTTTCTTTAAATAAAGTTAGTACTTGCCCTGTGTTGACTCTGGAGATAATCTAGCCAAGAAAGCAGCAGTGGCCTCTTGAGCTACCATGAATTTTTAGAAGCAGTGGGTGTGATTACCACCTCCCTCCCTCAAGCACCAGTTCTGACCTGTGATCAGTATTCTTTCCACTCAAACTATGTGACATTTAAGGAGTTTTATAGTTAAACGCTCTTTACCGTAAATGCCATGAACAAATAAGGATATTGACCCAAGATAAAAAGTTTTAAGCAGGTGACAAAAGATGACTTGGTTTGAAAACAGGATTACTCCAGTGGAAAATGTGTTGAAATTACATATTTTAGTTTAAGAACTAATCTGTGGGTATATTCTAATGTAAATTATGAGCATATCATAATTGATCTGTTCTAAAATATTAATAAATTATTGTGATCTTAGAAACATACACATAAATAAAAACATAGTTCCTTAGTCCTTTTTATCACATATAAGAAAGTTTTAGTTCAAGGCTTAGCTGAGAACTAAGATCTTTAGGACATTTCTTAATGTATTATTAAATCCATAGGTACAAGGATACTTGGTCTTTTTTTTTTTAAGTAGAAGTTTCTTTGAGGGTATTAAAAATCATTCTTTATAATTAAAACCAATTTAGAAAAATAACAGTCACTTCTTACTGAGGAAAAATACTGAACTTTCTTCTAAGTTCTCCCTAGAATGAGTAACTTTACAAAACTGGTGGGTATTATCTAAGAGGGAGTAATTAAGCATTAGCCTTTAATTAAGGTAGTTATGTCTTTAAGAATGAGGAGCATTGAACTTTGAACTATCATCCTTAATACATCAATAATTTAAAAGTAGTGCCTAATATAGGCATTTTCTTAATACACATTTAAAAGTTAGGTATACTGATTTTGATTATAGGGTCTGCTGTGTATATTTTGCTGATCTGAACCAGTTATCTGTGTCCTTTATTAGCAATTTATTCAAAAATATACCTTAGAGCTGGTTAAGAATTATACTCCAATTATTTATTTGGAAAGAATATTATAAGTATGAAAATCCATAGCACTATTTTATGAAATTCATCTATTAAATTTAAAATGATGTGGTTAAAGTATTCTAAGATAATAAGTTGCTGTGTAGTTTTTTTTGCTAAATACCAAACCATGAAATTAAAGTAACTTAAGATTTATAAAGGTAGGAAATAAGTGGTAGCAGTATAAAAAAGGTACTTTTCAGTTAGGAAATTAAAAATTTAATATGTATTACTTTGACCAAGTTCTGGGTTTCCTACAGTATAGTATATATATATCTGAGCTTTTCTTCCCTAAGAAAAAAATTTAACCAAAACTTTCTCCTGGCAATATTTTTAATAAAGTAAGTATGGTTCCAGAATAGGAATAGTTACAGAGAAGATAGTAATAGATAGTCTAGATAGACATAAGTCCGGATATACATGGAAATATATCAAATGAGGAAGCCTTTCAAATTAACTTCAAAAAGGCAGATTAATGAGTGGTGTCAGGATAACTGGTACACTTAGAAGGCAGGGAAGGGAATGAAGTTTTAACCTTTTGTAAAAATAAACTCTTAAAAGATTAAGGCTTAATTGTAAGAAATTAAACAATATACTAGGAAATTCCTGTGTATATTTTTATACTCTTAGGATTGATCAGATTTCTTAAGCAGAACATCAAAAGTAAGAAACATAAAGGAAGACTGAGAGATTTTCATGTATGCAAAATAACATAAAACATAAAACTACAGAGGACTTCTGGGAAGATGGCGGTGTGAGCAGGGCGGCAGAAATCTCCTCCCAAAACTATATAAATCTATGAAAACACAGCAAATACAAATATTCCTAAAAGAGAAATCGGAGCACACAGGAAGTGCACAGCGTGCAGCCACACCTGGGAGGACTCAGCACCCCGTGAGGCGGGTAAGATAGAGAGCCGTGACCCGGTGGCACCCGAACACTCACCCAGCCCAGTGTGCTGGCGGGAGGAGAGGATTCAGAGCCGGGAGGGAGTGGAAGAACAGGTCCGCGAAATAACCAGCCCCGGTGGTCTGCGCCGGGAGCGCTGAAACACATCGCACAGTGCATCAGACATTGGAGAGGCAGAAGGTGCAGGTTTTGAGCCGGGAAGGCCACGGGACCGTGCAGCCAGCGCCCAGGGACAAGAGAAAAGCACACGCCATTTGTAGCGGTCTCGGAGAGGCGGGGGGCCCAGCGAGGGAGGACCATCGCCCCGGTGGGCTCAGCCCTGCAGGCTGGAAGTCCTGGGGAACTTCAGTCCCCTTCGCTAGTAAAAGAGAGAAGGGAGGAACCACGCTTGAACTTTATACAGAAAACAATAGTGTCCCATTCATCCCTGCCCCGCCCAGACCTACGAAAAAAGCAGCGCGGCCACGGCTGCGAATTAGTGGACCAACAGCGACACTTATAGCACGCTTAGAGAATCCACTCCAGGTGGGCTTTTTTTTTTTGCTCGTTTGTGTTATTTCTTGCTTTTTTTTTTTGCTCGTCTGTTTTATTTCTTGCCCCCCTTTTTTTTCTTTTTTCACCTTCTTTTTCTTTCATTTCTTTCTTTCTTCTTTCTCTCTTTTCTTTCTCTTCCTTCTTTTTGTTGGCTTGCTTGTTTTTTGGGGTGGTGCTTTTTTTTCTTTCCTTTTTAAACCTTAAAGAGCCCAGCTGACATATGTGGCACCTACCAGCAACCACTCCTGTCAACATGACAAGACAGAAGAATATGATACAGACAAAAATCACCAAGATCCAGAGCCCCTGTGAGAAGGAATCTGAAGGGATGGAAATGCAGCATCTTCCTGAAAAAGAATTAAGAATAAAAGTCATAACCATGCTGATGGATCTACAGGGAAATATGCAACAGCTAAGGGAGGAAGTGAGGGAAGTCAGGAAAGATAATGCAGAAATGAGACAAGCCATCGACGGGCTCAGCAGCAGACTGGACGATATGAAAGACACTGTTAATGCAATAGAAATCAGAGAACAGGGATACAGAGCAGCTGAGGCAGAGAGAGATAAAAGGATCTCTAGGAATGAAAGAATATTAAGAGAACTGTGTGACCAATCCAGAAGGAACAATATTCGCATTATAGGAGTACCAGAGGAAGAAGAGAGAGAAAATGGGATAGAAAGTGTCTTTGAAGAAATAATTGCTGAAAACTTCCCCATGCTGGGGAAGGAAATAGTCCCGCAGTCCATGGAAGCCCACAGATCTCCTAACACAAGGGACCCAAGGAAGACAACACCAAGACACATAATAATTAAAATGGCAAAGAACAAAGATAAGAACAGAGTATTAAAGGCAGCTAGACAACGAAAAAAGATGACCTTCAAAGGAAAAGCCATCAGACTAACATCAGACTTCTCAACAGAAACCTTACAGGCTAGAAGAGAATGGCATGATATATTTAACGCAGTGAAACAGAAGGGCCTCGAACCAAGAATACTGTATCCAGCAAGATTATCATTTAAGTATGATGGAAGGATTAAACAATTTCCAGACTAGCAAAAGCTGAGAGGATTTGCCTCCCATAAACCACCTCTACAGGACATCTTAAAGGAACTGCTCTAGAAGGAAGCACTCCTAAGGGTAAAACGCTGTCACCAGAGAAAATAAAATCATAGCAAAGAAAGCAGACCATCCAAATACTAACTAAAGGCAAAGAATAAAACACCTAGTATATAAAAAATGGAGGAGGAAGAATAAGAAGGGTGAGAAATAAAGAAACATCAGACTGTGTTTACAATAACTTAACAAGAAAGTTAAGTTAGATTGTTAGATAGTAAAGAAGCAACCCTTGAACCTTTGGTAACCATGAATCTAAAGCCAGCAATGGCAATAAGTACATATCTTTCGATAATCACCCTAAATGTAAATGGACTGAATGCACCAATCAAAAGACACAGAGTAACAGAATGGATAAAAAAGCAAGACCCATCTATATGCTGCCTACAAGAGACTCACCTCAAACGCAAAGATATTCCCAGATTAAAAGTGAAGGGATGGAAAAAGATATTTCATGCAAATAACAAGGAGAAAAAAGCAGGTGTTGCAGTACTTGTATCAGACAAAATAGACTTCAAAACGAAGAAAGTAGCAAGAGATAAAGAAGAACATAACATAATGATAAAGGGGTCAATCCAACAACACGATATAACCATTTTCAATATATATGCACCCAACACAGGGGCACCGGCATTTGTGAAACAAATACTAACAGAAATAAAGGAGGAAATAGACAGCAATGCATTCATCTTAGGTGACTTCAACACACCACTCACTCCAAGGGACAGATCAACCAGACAGAAAATAAGTAAAGACACAGAGGCATTGAACAACACACTAGAACAGATGGACCTAACAGACATCTACAGAACTCTACACCCAAAAGCAACAGGATACACATTCTTCTCAAGCGCACACATGGAACATTTTCAGAATAGACCACATACTAGGC
>JAVSCE010021013.1:0-164135 GCA_032199065.1 Smutsia gigantea
GAAATACAAAGAATTATAAGAGAATATTATGAGAATCTATATGCTAACAAGCTGGAAAACATAGAAGAAATGGACAACTTCTTAGAAAAATACAACCTCCCACGACGGACCAAGCAAGAAACAGAAAAACTAAACAGACCAATCACGAGCAACGAAATTGAATTGGTAATCAAAAACTACCCAAGAACAAAACCCGCTGACCTACTGGATTCACCTTTGAATTCTACCAGCCAAATAGAGAAGAAATAACACCCATTCTCCATAAAGTTTTCCAAAAAAATAGAAGAGGAGGGAATACTTCCAAACTCATTCTATAAAGCCAGCTTCACTCTAATACCAAAAGCTGGCGAAGACCTCACCAAAAAAGAAAATTACAGACCAATATCCCTGATGAACGTAGATGCAAAAATACTCAACAAAATATTAGCACACCGAATCCAAAAATACATCAAGAGGATCATACACCATGATCAAGTGGGATTCATCCCAGGGATGCAAGGATGGTACAACATTCGAAAATCCATCAACATCATCCACCACATCAACAAAAAGAAGAACAAAAACCACATGATCATCTCCATAGATGCTGAAAAGCATTTGACAAAATTCAGCATCCATTCATGATTAAAACTCTCAACAAAATGGGTATAGAGGGCAAATACCTCAACATCATAAAGGCCATATATGACAAACCCACAGCTAACATACTTAACAGCGAGAAGCTGAAAGCTTTTCATCTAAGATCGGGAACAAGACAGGGATGCCCACTCTCTCCACTGTTATTCAACATAGTACTGGAAGTCCTAGCCATGGCAATCAGACAAAACAAAGACATACAAGGCATCCAGATTGGTAAAGAAGAAGTCAAATTGTCACTATTTGCAGATGACATGATACTGTACATAAAAAACCCTAAAGATTCCATTCCAAAACTACTAGAACTACTATCTGAATTCAGCAAAGTTGCAGGATACAAAATTAACACACAGAAATCTGTTGCTTTCCCATACACTAATGATGAACTAACAGAAAGAGAAATCAGAAAAACAATTCCATTCACAATTGCATCAAAAAAGAATAAAATACCTAGGAATAAACCTAACGAAGGAAGTGAAAGACCTGTACTCTGAAAACTACAAGACACTCCTAAGAGAAATTAAAGAGGACACTAACAAATGGAAATGCATCCCATGCTCTTGGCCAGGAAGAATAAATATTGTCAAAATGGCTATACTACCTAAAGCAATCTACAGATTGAATGCAATCCCTATCAAAATACCAACAGCTTTCTTCAATGAACTGGAACAATAATTCTAAAATTCATATGGAACCACAAAAGACCCCGAATAGCCAAAGCAATCCTCAGAAGGAGGAATAAAACAGGGGGAATTATGCTCCCTGACTTCAAGCTCTACAACAAAGCCACAGTAATCAAGACAATTTGGTATTGGCACAAAAACAGACCCACAGACCAGTGGAAACGAATAGAAAATCCAAACATTAACCCAAACATATACAGTCAATTAATATTTGATAAAGTGCCTTGGATATACAATGGGGAGATGACAGCCTCTTCAGCAGCTGGTGTTGGAAAACTGGACAGCTACATGTAAGAGAATGAAACTGGACTACTGTCTAGCCCCATACACAAAGGTAAACTCAAGGTGGATCAAAGACCTGAATGTAAGTCATGAAACCATAAAACTCTTAGAAAAAAACATAGGCAAAAATCTCTTAGACATAAACATGAGTGACTTCTTCATGAACATATCTCCTCGGGCAAGGGAAACAAAAGCAAAATGAACAAGTGGGACTATATCAAGCTGAAAAGCTTCTGTACAGCAAAGGACACCATCAGTAGAACAAAAGACATCCTACAGTATGGGAGAATATATTCATAAAAAACGTATCTGATAAAGGGTTGACATCCAAAATATATAAAGAACTCATGCACCTTAACAAACAAAAAGCAAATAATCCAATTAAGAAATGGGCAGAGGACATGAATAGACACTTCTCCAAAGAAGAAATTCAGATGGCCAACAGGCACATGAAAAGATGCTCCACATCGCTAATCATCAGAGAAATGCAGATTAAAACCACGATGAGATATCACCTCACACCACTGAGGATAGCCAACATCCAAAACACAAACAACAACAAATGTTGGCAAGGACGTGGAGAAAAGGGAACCCTCCTACACTGCGGTGGGAATGCAAACTAGTTCAACCATTGTGGAAAGCAGTATGGAGGTTCCTCAAAAAACTCAAAATAGAAATACCATTTGACTCAGGAATTCCACTCCTAGGAATTTACCCTAAGAATGCAGCAGCCCAGTTTGAGAAAGATATATGCACCCCTATGTTTATCGCAGCACTATTTACAATAGCCAAGAAATGGAAGCAACCTAAATGTCCATCAGTAGATGAATGGATAATGAAGAGGTGGTACATATACAGAATGGAGTATTATTCAGCCATAAGAAGAAAACAAATTCTACCATTTGGAACAACATGGATGGAGCTAGAGGGTATTATGCTCAGTGGAATAAGCCAAGCCAAAAAAGACAAGTATCAAATGATTTCACTCATATGTGGAGTATAAGAACAAAGAAAAAAACTGAAGGAACAAAACAGCAGCAGACTCACAGAACCCAAGAACGGACTAATAGTTACCAAAGGGAAAGGGACTGGGGAAGATGGGTGGGAAAGGAGGGATAAGAGGGAAAAAGGGGCATTACGATTAGCAGACGTAATGTTGGGGGGGCATGGGGAGGGCTGTACAACTCAGAGAAGACAAGTAGTGATTCTATAGCATCTCACTACGCTGATGGACAGTGACTGTAATGGGGTTGGTGTGGGGGACCTGATGAAGGGGGTTGTTTAATAACCATAATATTGTACATGTAATTGTAGATTAATTATACCAAAATAAATTATTTAAAAAATAAATAATAAAATAAAAACAAAACCCTATAGTAAACAGTCTATTTCATAGCGATATTCCAAATTTTCCTTTAAAATCACAGGCAAGGGAAGGTGCCCACTCTTACTACTACTACTTATTCACACTGTATGAGTAGGCGCAGGCAGTGCAATAAGGCATGGCAAATAATCCACAAGGGTTGGAAAGAAAAAACGTTTTTTTCAAACTTATGATTGTACAGGAATGCAAAAAAAATGCAGGTCCATTACTAGATACAATCTGAGAATTTAGCTAACTGGCTGGGTATAAAAAATATTAAAAAGTCAATATACTCCAAAAAAATAAATTAAAAACCAATGCGTTTGTAATTAAAAGATACCATTTACAAAAAACTAAAAAAATGAAATAGCTGGAATAGATTTGACTAAACATATACAAGACTTTCATAGTAAAATAACAAAACTTTTTGAAAGATTGAAAGATTTATCTAATAAGCAGAAGAAATAAGACACCATGAAGATTAAAAATAGTAAAGATAGCAATATCCCCAAAATAGATTCAATGCAACTCCAAATTCCCAATAAGATTACTGTGTGTGTGTGTGGAACGTGACAAGCCAATTTTAAGATTTGTATTTTTAAGCCAAATGCCAAAAATAGCCAAGATACACTTCAAGAATAAGATAGGGGTACTTCTCTCACCAGATATAAACTATTATTACTTAGGTACATAAAAAAATGACCAACAGTAGAGAAGAGAGCCCAGAAATGAATCTTACACACAGAAACTTGTTGTATGTCAGAGTTTGCATTATCTACAGCAGGGAAGGGCAGAATTTCAGTAAGTCGCACAGGTAATTATTTTCATACGGAAAATTAAACAAATAAATTTCTAACTAGATTAAACACCAAATTGTGAAAGCAAAGCTCAAATAATACCCCCTTCAGTCCCGGGAAAGAGTTGCCCCTGCCCTGGAGGGAGGACGTACAGGTCCCTGCTCTGGCCTTTTCCCAGCAAAGTCTTCCTCCCACTGGGTAAGTACAGAGTCTGCAGGGCCAAATGGACCTGTCTGTTGCAGCCCACATGTCCCCTTCTAGACTGATTTCCAGATACCCCCACCTGAAGTCCCTGCTCAAATGGCTCCAAAGTCAGCTTCCAGGACCTGGCCAAGACTCTTCCCATTTGGTTTCTAGAGAGCAGACAGAAGAAAGCAACCTCCAGGCTCCAGGATTCAAGGATTGGCTAAGGAGCAGCTACTGTGGGAGGTGGGGATGGAATGCAGACTATAAGGGCTGACGTGTCCACATATGGCCATGTGACACCCCTGGCATGGGACGAAACTAAGGTAGGAAAAGAATGCACAGGACTTGGGGATGTATCTGTCTGAGGCTCCACCATTCAGTGCAGACCTCTGTAAGGAGTCTGAGATCTCTAAATTCAAACCTGGCCTCCCCTGTCACTAGGAAGACTTACCTGTCAAGGTGGGAGGACAGAGTATATATATTTTTTAGAGCATATTTATTCAACAGTTTGTTAGCTAGATTTCTAACCTATTAACTATTAGACATATTTGGGCCTCTGTTTGTACTCTTCCCCTGGCCCAAGCTATCATGTTAGAAGATCATCTAGGGCAGCTTTCAGGGCCAAATTAGACCCTCTACTCATTTTCAGAAAGTCTTATTGGAATGCAGCCACACCCACTCATTTTTGTGTTACCTGCAGCTGCTTTCATGTTACTACCATAGTACAGTAGGTGCAGGTGAGACAGAAACTACATGCCTCACAAAGCCTAAAATATTTCCTATCTAGTTCTTTCCCCAAAGAAACCCTGCTGATCCCTGATTTAGGGTAACAGTTTAAAATAGAAAAAAAGCTTAAAACTAGGCACTAGGAGTAAAAATTACAAAGGAAAGACAGACAAGTTTATCTATTTAAAATGAAGAATGTGGGTAAATCAAAAAACAACATAAAGTGAGAAAATGAGCTACAAACTGGAATATATTCCAACACATATAACTGACAAAGGACTAGCTTTCAAAGTAATGGTAATAAAAATTTTTTAAACTCCCATCAATAAGAAAAGTCAAACAATACATTTATGTTGAGCAAATACCAAGGACAGACATTTTATAGAAGAGTAAACAACTACTACAATTATAAACATGAAATATGCTCTGAAATGCATTAGAACCAGGGAAATGCAACTGAAATCATAATTTGGTACTTCAGACTAAAAATACTTTCCAAATATTAAAATCAGAGCAAGAGAATTATCATCTCCTGGAGAGGATTTAAACTGGTCCAACCACTTTGGAAGAGCATTTGACATTCCCAGTAAATAATTCATGCATATCCTATAACCCATCAATTCCAGAAGTAGGTCTGGAAACTAAAAACCAATTCTTGACACATGAACACTAGAGATATGTACAAAAATGTTTATAGCAGTGTATTTTCTCACAGAGAAATCCCCCCTACAAAAAAAAAGAACTGCAAACAGCACATATAACCACACGTATACTGGAATGGATATATATGGTAGACTCATACTAATGAATGAAATACAGCCGTAGGTATCAATCTGGTGAATCCAAACAACAAAATGTTGTGTAGGAATCCTGTACTGTATTCATATAAATTTCAAAAACAGAACTAAACAACACAGTGTCTAGAGATATATATATAGTGGTAAAACAACAAAGAGGAGTAGGGGAATGATTAACCCCAAATCCAGGATCTAGGCTACCTCCAGGTGAGAGGGGGTACAGTCTGTGAGAGATACTCAGGCATTTTTAACATACTGAAAATCTTTAACATGGGCAGTAACTACACTAGTGTCTGTTTTATTACTTTTATTCAAACTGTGCATAGATACCATACATACTCCCTTATATGTATAACTTAACTCTTAAGAAAGGAAAATTTTAAAACAGCAACATAAATTTCATGTTTCATAACCATCTGCTTAAGGTTCAGGCCAACTAAAACCAATGCAATTTTACCACAAAATAAAAATACATGGGTTTCTACAAGAACCCTTACCCTGTGCAGCCTTTTCAATATTTGTAGGAGAGCTTTAATGTGATAGTTACTCTCTACACTTTCAGTCCAATAGTGCATTTGAGCAGTGATGGCTCTTTTAAACATCTGGACCAGTTGGCTGAGAGCAGACTCTTGCAGAGATGTCCAATATTCCTCTGAGGGATACAAATTTGGGTAAATAAATGTTAGCATGTAATTTCTCTTAGATTCCTAAAGAAGAAAAGTGGTATCTTCCAAAACTGGTATAGACTATTTTCTTACTTACCATAATGACAAAAACACATTTTGTAATATATTTTTCAGTAGATATGGCTACAACAAAAAGTTTAGAATTTAATGTCCTAGAAAAAATTCCTTGACAGTAATGAAAACCACAACTGATCTAATTAATTTGTGAAAAAGAGAAAAAATTAGCCACATTTTTGCCCAGATGAAATAAGCACACGGTATCAAAATGAGATTAAGAATTATTCATGATTGTGTCAATATTTTTGTCCTCCCAGCATGAATTTTTAACTCTTAAAAAAAAAAAACAAAAAAATGTTTCAAACTAGCTTTTAATCACTTATGTTACCTGGATTTAGTAAGACATAAGAAAGAATGAACTTCCCTAGACCAAGTATGATATTTGGGTCAAAAACCTTATTAAAATCTAACCACAGGATTCAAGATGGCGGCATGAGAGGTGAGACAGAGAACACCTCCCAAAACCACAGATAGTGTGAAAATATAGTTAATACAACTAACCCTAAAACAGCACAGGAAAGAAGGCTGCACCAGACTGCATACAGACCTGACAAACAGAGCAGACCTCACAAAACAGGGTAACATACAAAAGCCTTGATCCAGCGGGAAGAAGAGAAACGAGCGGGGAGTGGGGGGAAGCCTAGGACTACTGAACACCTAGCCTTGGAGATCTTCTTTGCGAGCAGAAACCTACATTGTGTGGTGCTCTGGAGGACAGGGAGATGGGATAGGCGGAGTGCTTGAGAGACAGATTCTGGCCATTTGTGGAGGACAGGATCTACATCTGGCCGCTCTGAAACAAGTGAAAGGAAGGCGGTCTGAGAGGCTTCCAAGCAGCAAGAGGGCTGCTGAAGGCGCAGGGTTTGCACAGACCTTGCTGCACAGGAGAAGGTATAGGGGGACAGGGTTGTGTGGCGTGCTCTGCCCGGCAGATTGGGAACTTGGGGGAGCTTCAGGCACTCCATTCCCCTGGCTGGCTACTCAGCTCCAAGGCCCCCCACTGTGATACGCAGCCTGCTGAGCCTTCCTCCTGCCCTGACAGCACTGGCTCGCAAACTGGCAGTCACTGCTCTGGTATCAGGCCAGACAGAGAGAGGCCTCACCTACAGCAGGTGGAGATTTACACCTATGTGCTCGGCCCACTGGCTGTGATACTGGAGACAGGGAGGGCACATGGGAGTCAGGAAACAGATATTTCCTCCCCGCCGGCACTAGCTCCACTCTCCTACAACCACCAACCTCACTCTAGGGGCTGAGCAGCTCCAGAAACTGGAGCTTCTGGGCAACAGAGGGCACCACACAGAAATATGAAACGTCAAAAGAACAAGGTACAGACCAAAATCTCACAAACCCCAGAAAAACGGCCAAATGAAACCAAACTCACCAATCTTCCTAAAAGAGAGATCAAAATAAAAGTTATAAACATGCTTATGGAGGTACTGAAAAATATTCAAGAACTTAGGAACGAATTTAAGTCAGATATTCAATCATTAAGAAATTCTGTATCTGAAATGAAACATACAATGGAGGGATTTAAAAGCAGATTAGATGTAGAAGAGACGATAAATGGAAGAGAAATTAGAGAAGAGGAATACAAAGAAGCAGAGGCACAGAGAGAAAAAACAATCTCTAAGAATGAAAGAATATTGAGAGAACTGTGTGACCAACCCAAACACAACAATATTTGCATTATAGGGGTACCAGAAGAAGAAGGGAAAAAGGGATAGAAAGTGTCACTGAGGAAGTAATTGCGGAAAACTTCCCCAATATGGGGAAGGAGATAGTCTCTCAAGCCATGGAGGTACACAGATCTCCCAACACAAGGGACCCAAGGAAGACAGCATCAAGACATATAATAATTAAAATGGCAAAGATCAAGGATAAAGACAGACTTTTAAAAGCAGCTAGAGAGAGAAAAAACATCACATAAAAGGAAAACTCATCAGGCTATCATCAGATTTCTCAAGAGAAACCTTACAGGCCAGAGGGAGTGGCATGATATATTTAAGGCAATGAAGCAGAAGAGCCTCAAACCAAGAACACTCTACCCGGCAAGGTTATCATTTAAATTTGAAGGAGGGATTAAACAATTTTCAGATAAGCAAAAGCTAAGAGAATTTACCTCCCACAAACCACCTCTACAGTACATTTTGGAGAGACTCCTATAGATGGAAGTATTCCTAAGGCTAAATAGATGTCACCCAAGGGATAGACAGAGTACAGAATATGATTCATAATGTACAAAGAATGGAGGAGGAAGAAAAAGGAGGAAAAAAAAGAATCTTAGGTTGTGTTTGTGATAGCATATAAAGTGAGTTAAATTAGACTGTTAAATTCAACACTGCAAAATCTGTGTGACGCAGCAAAGGCCGTGCTAAGAGGGAAATATATTGCAATACAGGCCTACCTCAGGAAAGAAGAACAATCCCAAATGAACCACCTAAACTCAATTAATGAAACTAGAAAAGAACAAGCCCAAAGTCAGTAGAAGGAGGGATATAATAAAGATTAAAGCAGAAATAAATAAAATTGAGAAGAATAAAATAATAGAAAGAATCAATGAAAGCAGGAACTGGTTCTTTGAGAAAATAAACAAAATAGATAAACCCCTAGCCAGACTTCTCAAGAAAAAAAGAGTGTCTACTCACATAAACAGCATCAGAAATGAGAAAGGAAAAATCACTACAAACACCATAGAAATACAAAGAATTATGAGAGAATACTATGAAAAATTACATGGCAACAAACTGGATAACCTAGAAGAAATGGACAACTTTCTAGAAAAATACAACCTTCCAAGGATGACCCAGAAAAGAACAGAAAATCTGAATAGACCAATGACCAGCAAAGAAATTGAATTGGTAATCAATTCACTGCTGAATTTTATCAAACATGTAGTGAAGACCTAATACCCATCCTCATTAAAGTTTCCAAAAAAGTAGAAAAGGAGGGAATAATCCCAAACTCATTCTACCAGGCCAGCATCACCCTAATACCAAAATCAGGCAAAGACACCACAAAAAAAGAAAATTACAGACCAATATCCCTTGAAGAATATAGATGCAAAAATACACAACAAAATATTAGCAAACTGAATTCAAAATACATTAAAAAGATCATCCATCATGATCAAGTGGGATTCATCCCAGGGATGCAAGGATGGTACAACATTCAAAAATCCATCAGCATCATCCACTACATCAATAAAAAGAAAGACAAAAATCACATGATCATCTCCATAAATACTGAAAAAGCATTCGACAAAATTCAACACCCATTCATGATAAAAACTCTCAACAAAATAGGTATAGAGGGCAAGTACCTCAACATAATGAAGGCCATATATGACAAAACCACGGCCAACATTATACATAACAGCAAGAAGCTGAAAACTTTTCCTTCAAGATTGGGAACAAGGCAAGGATGCCCACTCTCCGCACTTTTATTCAACATAGTTCTAGAGGTCCTAGCCATGGCAACCACACAACACAAAGAAATAAAAGGCATCCAGATTGGTAAGGAAGAAGTCAAACTGTCCCTGTTTGCAGATGACATGAAATTGTACATAAAAAACCCTAAAGACTCCACTCCAAAACTACTAGAACTAATATATGAATTCAGCAAAGTTGCAGGATACAAAATTAACACACAGAAATATGTTGCTTTCCTATATGCTAAAGATAAACTAACAGAAAGAGAAATCAGAAAAACAATTCCATTCACAACTGCATCAAAAAGAATAAAATACCTAGGAATAAACCTAACAAAGGAAGTGAAAGACCTGTACCCTGAAAACTACAAGACATTCCTAAGAGAAATTAAAGAGGACACTAACAAATGGAAATGCATCCCATGCTCTTGCCTAGGAAGAATAAATACTGTCAAAATGGCTATACTACCCAAAGCAATCTACAGATTCAATGCAATCCCTATCAAACTACCAACAGCTTTCTTCAATGAACTCGAACAAATAATTCTAAAATTCATATGGCACCACAAAAGACCCCAAATAGCCAAAGCAATCCTGAGAAGGAGGAATAAAACGGGGAATTACGCTCCCTGACTTCAAGCCCTACTACAAAGCCACAGTAATCAAGACAATTTGGTATTGGCACAAAAACAGACCCACAGATCAGTGGAATAGAACAGAAAATCCAAACATCAACCCAAACATATACAGTCAATTAATATTTGATAAAGGAGCCTTGGATATACAATGGGGAGATGACGGCCTCTTCAGCAGCTGGTGTTGGAAAAACTGGACAGCTACATGTAAGAGAATGAAATTGGACTACTGTCTAACCCCATACACAAAGGTAAGCTCAAGGTGGATCAAAGATCTGAATGTAAGTCATAAAACTATAAACTCTTAGAAAAAAATATAGGCAAAAAGCTTTTGGACATAAGCATGAGTGACTTCATGAACATATCTCCCCGAGCAAGGGAAACAAAAGCAAAAATAAACAAGTGGGACTATATAAAGCTGAAAAGCTTCTGTACAGTAAAGGACACCATCAGTACAACAAAAAGACTTCCTACAGTATGGGAGAATATATTCATAAATGATGTATCTGGTAAGGGGTTGACATCCAAAATATATAAAGAACTCACGCACCTCAACAAACAAAAAGCAAATAATCCAATTAAGAAATGGGCAGAGGACATGAATAGACACTTCTCCAAAGAAGAAATTCAGATGGCCAACAGGCACATGAAAAGATGCTCCACATCGCTAATCATCAGAGAAATGCAGATTAAAACCACAATGAGATATCACCTCACACCAGTGAGGATGGCCAACATCCAAAACACAAACAACAACAAATGTTGGCGAGGATGTGGAGAAAAGGGAACCCTCCTACACTGCTGGTGGGACTGCAAATTAGTTCAACCATTGTGGAAAGCAGTATGGAGGTTCCTCAAAAAACTCAAAATAGAAATACCATTTGACCCAGGAATTCCACTCCTAGGAATTTACCCTAAGAATGCAGCAGCCCAGTTTGAAAAGGACAGATGCACCCCTATGTTTATTGCAGCACTATTTACAATAGCCAAGAAATAGAAGCAACCTAAGTGTCCATCAGTAGATGAATGGATAAAGAAGATGTGGTACATATACACAATGGAATATTATTCAGCCATAAGAAGAAAACAAATCCTACCATTTGCAACAACATGGATGGAGCTAGAGGGTATTATGCTCAGTGAAATAAGCCAAGCCGAAAAAGACAAGTATCAAATGATTTCACTCATATGTGGAGTATAAGAACAAAGAAAAAATACTGAAGGAACAAAACAGCAGCAGACTCACAGAACCCAAGAACGGACTAATAGTTACCAAAGGGAAAGGGACTGGGGAAAATGGGCGGGAAGGGAGGGATAAGAGGGAAAAAGGGGCATTACGATTAGCAGATGTAATGTTGGGGGGGCACGGGGAGGGCAGTACAACTCAGAGAAGACAAGTAGTGATTCTATAGCATCTCACTACGCTGATGGACAGTGACTGTAATGGGGTTGGTGGGGGGGTCCTGATGAAGGGGTAATTTAATAATCATAATATTGCACATGTAATTGTAAATTAATGATAATAAAATAAATTATATTAAAAAAAAAAGAGAGAGAGGAAGCACACAGGGCAGTCATGGTGACTCTAAGGTAAAGGGTCAATGGGTGTTCACTGTACTATTTTTTCAACTTCTGTGTATGAAATTTTTCATCATGAAAAACTGGGGAAAAAGGACCTCATGACTAAACCACACATCTATCATTACAAGAACGTTAAAAGGTACTAGAACAATCTATTTTGGATGACCAGAGTTAATTCTACAGCATCTTTACAACATGCAAATATGAACTAAAAAACATGAATATATTCTGTACTAAGTTTTGCCATAACTGTACTAGGCATTATTTCTACTGAGAGAATGGTAAAGTATGTTCAAATGTAAATCATCAATCTTACCCATTATGCCTGAAGAATGGTCACTCATTTTACAAAGAGCCTCTGCAAAGGGAACCACCAGGCTCTCCCAGTTGTTATATTCATGCATCATAGGACATTCTGGAAGAAGGAAGAAAATTTCTAAAGCTTCTTGGTGTGGAGAATGAAATGGAAGATTTTTGAACAGATTATCCCTGAGACATGTGGTTATCTATGGTCAAAAAGGATCAGAGAAAAGACACTCAAAACACAGCAGGAAATGGGGGCTACTTGCTGTAATAAAGGATAGGAACCTGGAGTTTCATTCTACTATGAAACTGGAAAATCATTTAGTCTTTCTAAAACCCACGTTTACACCCCACTTCACCCAGCCTCCTGAGGTGTAGACATGTTACAAGCATTGTCCCCTTCAATTGTTGGGATACATGAAGCAGATCAATAAATCACAGTGTAAGAGTTACACTGTATGAACAATGGACTTGAGAACTAATAAGCAGCCCTCCCAAGAGGAATACACTCTACCCTCTGGTTCCACTATCACACCTCGGTTTTTTTTAAAGAGGAAGAATGTCAGAACCCAAAACAAAAACAAAAATAAACACCCAAAACAAATAAAAAGCAACAACTCAACAAAAAAAAAACATGGTTTTCTATTAGCTCGTCAGAGGATCACCTGTCTCACCACAAACTCTAGTTTCTACCTTTCTAATCACCTTCATTTCCCCAATTCAGAATGCGAGAGTTCAGGAAAAATTCAAATGCAAACCTGAATTTTTATGTTAGGTGTGTTCAGATAACAAATAATTTAAAAACTCACTAAAAAATAAATTAGCATTTATCGAGTACTTATTTGTCAGTTATTGTGCTAAGTGATTTACATATATTAGGTCATTTAATCCTTGTAGTTTTTCTGTAAGATAGATGATATTGTGTGAACTTCACTTCATAGATGAGCAATGTGTACTTCAAAGAAATTAACTTGATCAAGGTCACACAGCTAAGTTAGAATCTCTCTTGTATCCTTCTAACTACAAAGCCCATATTCTTCATCACTAAATTATGAGATACTAGCTAAATCTTACCTCTAATCGTATAAATTCTTATCACTATTTTTATATCAAAATATTATACTGAGCTCCTCCTACTGGTTGTTTTGGAGTTACACATAAAAGACAACTCTATTTTGACATGTCTCAATAGTACATGCCCCTCCAACCTCTTTTCTCATCATTAGCACATTCCCAAACCTCCCAACTGACAACCAGCCCTTTAGAACTACTGCCAATACTCTCAAGCCAGTTCTATGGTTCCACACACCACGCCTTAGTGTAGTTTCCGGATGCCAGGAATGCCCCTGCAGGCACCTGGGCAATGCCTACTTCCCCTGGGTACCTCATTCTGAGTACTCTAACTAGAGCTGACCAGGTGTTGCCGTACGAATGACTGAATTCATTGATCCAAAAATATTTAGTATACACTCACTATGTTCTAAGCTACACATTTGGGGAGACAGTAGAGTGTAAAACATACCCAGTCTCCCCACTAATTCCTGAATGTTTGTGTCCATGTCCATAACATTCATTTTTTTATCAGGAATGCTCATCACAGTGCCCTACACGTAGCCAGTATTCAAATGTTTGCTGAGTAAGTGGATGAATGCCAAGTCTGTGAATGCCTATCACAGAAACTCAAAATGGAAACATTATAGGTGCCTGATCCAACTATCTTGTCTAAAACAATGGATGACTGCTCTATGACTAGAGCTGCTTGCACATTATATAATATTGTTCTGGCACAACTTAGGTATTATTAGCCTTAGTGATAAACTGATCCAACCCCTTCCCTTCAGAGATGCAGAAATGGCCTTCTATTTTTGGTGATCTTTCCACTACAGTGGAAAGTGCTGCAGCATCTCGATAAAGGTGCATAATTAGAGATCCATTTTACCTGAGACCCCTCATTGGACTGTGATTCTGCCAAAGTGAACAGAATTAAACTTTCCACCTTCCCTTGAGAGAAAAGAAGTGTATGTGATAGAGAACCTGCAGCTAAGATACAGAATGCTAATTATGGCAGACAGAGCAACACAGCAGGTGAGGGGGCTGAGAGGAAGGAGCGAGAAATGAGAGCAAGACTAAGGGAAAGAGAATGAGAATGAGGAAAAGATCAAGGATGGGGGAGCAAGTAAAGAAGTGATGGAGAGAAAAAAAACAGTGAGACCTAGATAGAAACAGATGGAGAGAACATGGGAAGTGCCACTCCTAGGGATACCAGTACAACAGAACTGGGTAATAAATTAATAAATGAAGCATGTTTAGAACATCTGCAAGCGGGAAACCCACAGAGAGTAATAACAGTGCTGAGACAAAGAACCAACAATCCCAGAAAGATCAAGGACATTCTAGAACCTACAGAAAAGTGCAACGTTAAAAAACAGAGGAAGATCCAGGCAGTCTTTGGTGAGGCGGATGTTCGTATCAGAAACAGTGTTCTCATTTCTACACTTATATTTAAAAGCATTGCAAATAAAGTGTTCTTACTCCAGTGCTACCAATCACAACAAATCCTTCTATCATCTTCCTAAAGCCCTGAGTTGAAAATATTCCCTCTGTAAAAGAGTGTATGTACATATGCATTACATGTACAGATAAACGTGACTACTATACCACATACTGCATCGTAAGTGGGCAAACTTCTGAGTGCTACCTGAGTTTAACTTAATTTGGATAGGCTACAGTCTCAAGATAATCTCAAAATACAATACGTCTACAATTTTGAATTCTTATAAAAAATGTTCTAGTGTATTTTCTTTTTCTAAGTAACAATATGAAGAATACAACCGTGTTAGTAATCCAGTCCTTCTGGGTTAACTCCTTGAAGGTGTTTCTTGCTTTACTTAAATCCAAATGAACAGGAATCATTTCTATAGCTATTCTGTGGTAGGAAGATAAATTTAAAAACAGATGGGTAAGTAAATAAAAATGAACACTTCAAAATTATTTTAATAGATTATCTAGATGAAAAGTTTCTTCTAAAGCATTATTTCATTTCAGTGAATTTATCTTTTTTCTCAACTTTACAGTAACTATAATTTGGCTGAACACAAATACAATTGAAAATATAGTTGACAACATGATTATTTTTAAAATGACACAAACTCTCAAGACTGAATTCATCACTGCTTAATGTAACATGCTTTCAGACTTTAATTCAGATTTATTGTGTTACCTTAAATGGGTAATCAATATACATTTTCCAGTAAAAAAAAAGTCACAGAAAAGGTAACAGTTCTTCCTGTTTGTGGAAAAATGACCACTTCCCCCAGTTACATGAACTGGAAATGGAGACCACAAAAAAGGAGCTTCAGAGCAGTACAATTTTTAGTATTCTAACAGAAATTTGATAATGAAATGTGTAAGCACCTGAACTCGTGAGTTATGTTTTTACTGAATACATTATTTAAATATATACACTATTTGTAAGAAATATATATTTACCATCTAAAATTAGAATTTCTATTTATATATTTATAAGTGCCAAGTCATTCTTTCATAATATTCAAAAATTCAAAGAAACGTATCTTTTTAAAACTGAGGTACATACAAAATGCACAAATCTTAGTGTACAGCTTGATGTATGAGTTAGCATGTGTATACCACTCATGTAACCCTCACCCAGATGAAGATATCAAACATTCTTACTAATACTTCCCCTTCACCTATTTGATCCATCCCTCTACTCCCTCCCCTATAGCAGCCACAAGTATGTTCTGTGTCTATGCATCTATTTGTTTTGTTTGTTTGAGAAATCTTAATATCTTGCAATAAGGACATGTTAAAATAAATTAAGGTATGCCCTTTCCATGGAATGTTATAAAAAATATTGAGCAATATGGAAATTGACTAAAATGGAAAATGGACAAATATATTACGTGTAAAACAATATACTCCCATGTTTTGTAAAAGAATACATTTAAATAGAAAAAAGATATACACACAAATACTCGCTATTACTCTCAAAAATGGTATTGTTGACCTGTCACTTTTTGTTTTGTATCTGTTATTGACATTTTCTACAGCAAGCATATATTGCTTTTGTTAAAAAAAAATTACAAAGTAATTTTTAAAGAGATAAACACAGAGCTAATTATTTTACCCTCAAACCATTTTCTTCACAATCTTTCCTTCTTTTTATTTACAACTGACATATAACTGTATTAGTTTCACGTGTGTGCATCACAATGAATCAATATATGTTATATATTGCAAAATGATTACCATCACGTCTAGTTAACACTCATCACCATGGTTACAAATTTTCTTTTTTTGTACTGAGAACTTTTAAGAGTTACTCTCTTGACAACTTTCAAATAAACAATTATTAACTACAGTTAACATGCTGTACACTATTTTTTAACTGAACTTAAAATTTATTATATATATTACCTTTCCCTTAAAAAACTTCCAGTCACACAAGCAGGAGAGGAAAATATCTCTCTGATTTCCCTGTATTAGAAATAAGATACTGGTTAAAATAACTCATAGCAATGTTCTCCAAATTCTCCCCCTGTACCCAAGTTCTTTGTATATAGCCTTGGGCATCTGTAAGTCTAGTCCATTTGCTAACTCTCAAAATTTCAGTGGCAAACATGGAAACAAAAAGGTATATACTCAGAGAAGCCTTTGGAAAGCAATAAAGGAAAGACCCAGGACATTTTCTTTGGCATATAAAACACTCCTATTCCTACTCAGTTTTCCAACCTATTTGTTTTCCACTGAAGTAGGAACAAAAAAAATTACTAGACGTAAAATGGCGGGGGTAGGGGGAGAGTGAGGTAATGCTCCATTCCATTTAGGAAGTAATTGCATAAAAAAGTTCTTGATCACTTATGCTTGCAAATTATGATGCAATTGTAATTTGTAAAATTACTTTCCAGAATTAGAAAGCCATACCTAAAAATATCGCTGAAAGGAAATGTTTGTAAAAATGAGTGTAGACTTCCGGGAAGATGATGGCGGTGTGAGCAGGGCGGCAGAAATCTCCTCCCAACACTATATTTATCTACGAAAACACAACAAATACATCTATTCCTAAAAGAGAGACGAGAATACACAGGAAAGCGCACAGCGTGCAGCTACACCCAAGAGGACTCGGCACCCCAAGAGGCGGTCTTCAAGAGCCCAGCTGACATACGTGGCAACTACCAGTGACCAATTCTATAGCCATGAAAAGACAGAGGAATATAGTTTAGACCAAAATCAACCACACAACCCCACAGAGGGAGTCTGAAGGAATGGAAATGCAGTCTTCCTGAAAAAGAATTCAGAATAAAAGTCATAACCATGCTAATGGACCTAGAAATGTGCAAGAGCTGAGGGAGGAAGTGAGGGAAGTGAGGAAAGACAATGCAGAAATCAGACAAGCGATCCACGGGCTTAACAGCAGAATGGATGAGATGCAAGAGACTATTAATGGAAGAGAAAACAGAGAACAGGAGTAGAGAGCAGCTGAGGCAGAGACAGATAAAAGGATTTCTAGGAATGAAAGAATATTAAGAGAACTGTGTGACCGATCCAAACGGAACAATATTCGCATTATAGAAGTACCAGAGGAAGAAGAGAGAGAAAAAGGGATAGAAAGTGTCTTTGAAGAAATAATTGCTGAAAACTTTCCCTCGCTGGGGAAGGAAATAGTCTCACAGTCCACCGAAGCCCACAGATCTCCCAACACAAGGGACCCAAGGAAGACAACGCCAAGACACATAATAAGTAACATGGCAAAGATCAAAGATAAAGACAGGGTATTAAAGGCAGCTAGAGAGAGAAAAAAGATCACCTACAAAGGAAAACCTATCAGACTATCATCAGACTTCTCAACAGAAACCTTACAGGCCAGAAGAGAATGGCACAATATATATAACGTTATGAAACAGAAGGACCTAGAACCAAGAATACTGTATCCAGCACGATTATCATTTAAATATGATGGAGGGATTAAACAATTTCCAGACAAATGAAAGTTGAGAGAGTTTGCCTCTCATAAACCACCACTACAGGATATCTTAAATGCACTGCTCTAGATAGAAGCACACCTAAGGCTAAAAAGATGTCACCAGAGAAAATAAAATCATAGAAAAGAAAGCAGACCATCCAAATACTAATTAAAGGCAAAGAATAAAACACCTATTATAGAAAGAATGGAGGAGGAGGAATAAGAAGGGAGAGAAATAAAGAAACATCAGACAGTGTTTACAATTACTTAACAAGAAAGTTAAGTTAGATTGTTAGATAGTAAAGAAGCAACCCTTGAACCCTCGGTAACCACGAATCTAAAGCCAGCAATGGCAATAAGTACATATCTATCAATAATCACCCTAAATGTAAATGGACTGAATGCACCAATCAAAAGACACAGAGGCACTGGACAACACACTAGAACAGATGGACCTAACAGATATCTACAGAACTATACACACAAAAGCAACAGGATACACATTCTTCTTAAGTGCACATGGAATATTTTCCAGAATAGACCACATACTAGGCCACAAAAAGAATCTCAGTAATTTCAAAAATATTGAAATCCTACCAACCAACTTCTCAGATCACCAAGGTATAAAACTAGAAATAAATTTTGGAAAGAAATCAAAAAGGCTCACAAATACATGGAGACTTAACAACACTCTCCTAATTAATCAATGGGTTAACGACCAAATCAAAACAGAAATCAAAGAATATATGGAGACTAATGACAACAACAACACAAAGCCACAACTTCTGTGGGACCCAGCAAAGGCAGTTCTAAGAGGAAAGTATATTGCAATCCAGGCCTATTTAAAGAAGGAAGAACATTCCCAAATGAATAGTCTAAAGACACAATTACTGAAATTGGAAAAAGAAGAACAAATGAGGCCCAAAGTCACCAGAAGGACGGACATAATAAAGATTAGAGAACAAATAAATAAAATTGAGAAAAATAAAACAATAGAAAAAAATCAATGAAACCAAGAGCTGGTTCTTTGAAAAAATAAAATAGATAAACCCCTAGCCAGACTCATTAAGAGAAAAAGAGAATCTACACACATAAACACAAACAGAAATGAGAAAGGAAAAATCACGACAGACCCCACAGAAATACAAAGAATCATAAGAGAATATTATGAGAATCTATATGCTAACAAGCTGGAAAACATAGAAGAAATGGACAACTTCTTAGAAAAATACAACCTTCCAAGACTGACCAAGCAAGAAACAGAAAAACTAAACAGACCAATCACCAGTGACGAAATCGAATTGGTAATCAAAAAACTACCCAAGAACAAAACCCCTGGGCCTGATGGATTCACCTCTGAATTCTACCAGACATATAGAGAAGAAATAACACCGATTCTCCTTAAAGTTTTCCAAAAAATAGAAGAGGAGGGAATACTTCCAAACTCATTCCATGAAGGCAGCATCACTCTAATACCAAAACCTGGAAAAGACTTCACCAAAAAAGAAAATGACAGACCAATATCCCTGATGAATGTAGATGCAAAAATACTCAACAAAATATTAGCAAATCGAATTCAAAAATACATCAAGAGGTTCATACACCATGATCAAGTGGGATTCATCCCAGGGATGCAAGGATGGTACAACATTCGAAAATCCATCAACATCATCCACCACATCAACAAAAAGAAGAACAAAAACCACATGATCATCTCCATAGATGCTGAAAAAGCATTTGACAAAATTCAGCATCCATTCATGATTAAAACTCTCAACAAAATGGGTATAGAGGGCAAGTACCTCAACATCATAAAGGCTATATATGACAAACCCACAGCTAACATCATACTTAACGGCGAGACGCTGAAAGCTTTTCATCTAAGATCGGGAACAAGACAGGGATGCCCACTCTCTCCACTGTTATTCAACATAGTACTGGAGGTCCTAGCCACGGCAATGAGACAAAACAAAGACATACAAGGCATCCAGATTGGTAAAGAAGAAGTCAAATTGTCACTATTTGCAGATGACATGATACTGTACATAAAAAACCCTAAAGACTCCATTCCAAAACTACTAGAACTAATATCTGAATTCAGCAAAGTTGCAGGATACAAAATTAACACACAGAAATCTGTTGCTTTCCTATACACTAACGATGAACTAACAGAAAGAGAAATCAGAAAAACAATTCCATTCACAACTGCATCAAAAAGAATTAAGTACCTAGGAATAAACCTAACAAAGGAAGTGAAAGACCTGTACTCCGAAAACTACAAGACACTCCTAAGAGATATTAAAGAGAACACCAACAAATGGAAATGCATCCTATGCTCTTTGCTAGAAAGAATAAATATTGTCAGAATGGCTATACTATCTAAAGCAATCTACAGATTCAATGCAATCCCTATCAAACTACCAACAGCTTTCTTCAATGAACTCGAACAAATAATTCTAAAATTCATATAGAACCACAAAAGACCCCGAATAGCCAAAGCAATCTTGAGAAGGAGGAATAAAACGGGGAATTACGCTCCCTGACTTCAAGCTCTACTACAAAGCCACAGCAATCAAGACAATTTGGTATTGGCACAAAAACAGACCCACAGACCAGTGGAACAGAATAGAAAATCCAAACATTAACCCAAACATATACAGTCAATTAATATTTGATAAAGGAGCCTTGGATATACAATGGGGAGATGACAGCCTCTTCAGCAGCTGGTGTTGGAAAAACTGGACAGCTACATGTAAGAGAATGAAACTGGACTACTGTCTAGCCCCATACACAAAGGTAAACTCAAGGTGGATCAAAGACCTGAATGTAAGTCATGAAACCATAAAACTCTTGGAAAAAAACATAGGCAAAAATCTCTTGGACATAAACATGAGCAACTTCTTCATGAACATATCTCCCCGGGCAAGGGAAACAAAAGCAAAAATGAACAAGTGGGACTATATCAAGCTGAAAAGCTTCTGTACAGCAAAGGACACCATCAGTAGAACAAAAGACATCCTACAGTATGGGAGAATATATTCATAAAAAACGTATCTGATAAAGGGTTGACATCCAAAATATATAAAGAACTCATGCACCTTAACAAACAGAAAGCAAATAATCCAATTAAGAAATGGGCAGAGGACATGAATAGACACTTCTCCAAAGAAGAAATTCAGATGGCCAACAGGCACACGAAAAGATGCTCCACATCGCTAATCATCAGAGAAATGCAGATTAAAACCACAATGAGATATCACCTCACACCAGTGAGGATGACCAACATCCAAAACACAAACAACAACAAATGTTGGCAGGATGTGGAGAAAAGGGAACCCTCCTACACTGCTGGTGGAACTGCAAATTAGTTCAACCATTGTGGAAAGCAGTATGGAGGTTCCTCAAAAAACTCAAAATAGAAATACCATTTGACCCAGGAATTGCACTCCTAGGAATTTACCCTAAGAATGCAGCAGCCCAATTTGAAAAGGACAGATGCACCCCTATGTTTATTGCAGCACTATTTACAATAGCCAAGAAATGGAAGCAACCTAAGTGTCCATCAGTAGATGAATGGATAAAGAAGAGGTGGTACATATACACAATGGAATATTATTCAGCCATAAGAAGAAAACAAATCCTACCATTTGCAACAACATGGATGGAGCTAGAGGGTATTATGCTCAGTGAAATAAGCCAAGCCGAAAAAGACAAGTGTCAAATGATTTCACTCATATGTGGAGTATAAGAACAAAGAAAAAATACTGAAGGAACAAAACAGCAGCAGACTCACAGAACCCAAGAACGGACTAATAGTTACCAAAGGGAAAGGGACTGGGGAAAATGGGCGGGAAGGGAGGGATAAGAGGGAAAAAGGGGCATTACGATTAGCAGATGTAATGTTGGGGGGGCACGGGGAGGGCAGTACAACTCAGAGAAGACAAGTAGTGATTCTATAGCATCTCACTACGCTGATGGACAGTGACTGTAATGGGGTTGGTGGGGGGGACCTGATGAAGGGGTCGTTTAATAACCATAATATTGCACATGTTATTGTAGATTAATGATAATAAAATAAATTGTTAAAAAAAAGATGAGAAGGGAAAAATAAAAATAAAAATATGTTCACAAAAAAAAAAATGAGTGTAATCTTTACAAATGGTAGGGGTTTATCCTTTAGAGCAAGGTAACCCAAACTGTTCAGATGTGAAGTCCAAAAACAAGTGGTTCCAAGGTCAAACAGGGTTGGAAACTGTACACTATATTTCCTCCTCAGAGTTAAAATATATGTAAATGTACCAAGGCCCAAAGAAGTCTTGTAGGAAGGAAATCTGCCCTCATAAAGCTTAGGTGCTAGTTGTGAAGGTCCATTTTTTTTAAATCTAAAACAACTCTGAGATGTAATTCATGCACCAAACAGTTCACACATTAAAAGTGTATAATTTGAAGGTTAATTTTGTATGTCAACTTAGCTAGGCCATGGTACCCAGATATTTGGTCAAACACCAATTTACATGTTGCTATGAAGGTATTCTTTAGATGAGATTAAACATTTAAATTATAAGACTTTGAGTAAAGCAGAATACCCTCCATAATGTGGGTGCCTCATCTAGTCAGTTGAAAGCCTTAAGAGAAAAAGCTTAAGGGTCCCCAAGGAAGAGGGAATGCTGCCTCCAGACTGCCTTCGCACTCAAGCTGCAATATCCACCCTTCCCTAGGTCTGGCCTGCTTTATAGATTTTGAACTTGCCAGTCTCTACAACTGCATGAACCAATTCCTTAAAAATAAATCTCCTGAGCTTGGAGAGTAGAAGATAGAGACGTGAGTAGGGCAGTGGAAATCTCCCAAAACCATATATATTTTGAAAATACAGTAAATACAACTATTCCTAAAAGAGAGACCAGAAGATATAGTATGACAGCCAGGCTACATCTACATCTGCGAGAACTCAGCATTCCCCGAAAAGGGTAAGACACAAACCCATGACCCGGCGGGACCTGAACACTCCCCCCACCCCAGCTCACCAGCGGGAGGAAAAGAATCAGAGTGGGGAGGGAGTGGAAGCACAGGACTGCTAAATAATCAGCCCTAGTAATCTGCACTGGGAGCACAGACACACATTGCATGGTGTACTGGATATTAGAGAAGTAAGATGGAGACTGAGAGTGGGTCCCCACAGCCGGCTCCCCTGGGACAAAAGAAAAGTGGGCTCTTTAAAAGTTTTTAAAGTTTTAAAGGAAAAGGGTATAAAAGATGGACAAAATCGTCCCGGGACACATCCCAGCAGGCTGGGAATCTTAAGGAACTTCAGGTGCCCTAACCCCCTGGGTGGCAACGCGGCTCTGAAAGCAAACTGGCTAACCTGCCATTGCTGCAGACCAGCCTGGGAGCAGCCCCGCCCACAGCAACCACACAGTCTTCTTCCAGCGCGCAGCCACCAAGCACAGGCAGAAAAGGCTGGGGCACATTCCAAAGGCAAGAAGGGGCACCGTTCTCGCAGGAGAACACATGATACACACCTGCAACCCCCAGCAGTGTGCTAGGCCATCCAGAGGGCTGCCCAGCTCATGGCAGCTCAGGGAATTAACCCAGAGACTGCTCCTGTGTGCAGTTAACCGGCATAGGCAGCGAAGAAGGGCAAAGCGACCAACAAACAGGAAGGGACTTTGTTCTTCCAGCTGACACACGTGCCACTTGCTGGTGATCACTTCTATCGCCATGAAAAGGCAGAAGAACCTGGTCCAGCCCAAAATCACTCAAACAACACCAGAGAGGGCCTGGCGAGATAGATATAACCAATCTTCCTGAAAAAGAATTCAAAATAAAAGTCATAACCATGCTGATGGAGCTGCAGAGAAATAGGCAAGAGCTAAGGGATGAAGTCCAGAGGCAGATAAAAAAATGAAACAACCTATAGAAGAACTTAAGAGCAGACTGCATGAGGTGCAAGAGACTGTTAATGGAATAGAAATCAGAGAATAGGAATACAGAGAAGCTGAGGCAGAGAGAGATAAAAGCATCTCTAGGAATGAAAGAATATTAAGAGAACTGTGTGACCAATCCAAATGGAACAATATTTGCATAATAAGGGTACCAGAAGAAGAAGAGAGAGAGAAAGGGATAGAAAGTGTCTTTGAAGAAATAATTGCTGAAAACCTCCCCAAGCTGGGGAAGGAAATAGTCTCTCGGCCAATGGAAGCCAACAGATCTCCCAACACAAGGGACCCAAGGAGGACAACACCAAGACATATAATAATTAAAATAGCAAAGATGAAAGGCAAGAACAGGGTATTAAAGGCAGCCAGAGAGAGAAAAAAAGATCACCTACAAAGGAAAACCCATTAGGCTATCATCAGACTTCTCAACAGAAACCTTACAGGCCAGAAGAGAATGACATGATATATTTAATGCAATGGAACAGAATGGCATTGAACCAAGAATACTGATCCAGCAATTTTATCATTTAAATTTGAAGGAGGGATTAAACAATTTCCAGAGAAGCAAAAGTTGAGGGAATTTGCCTCCCACAAACCACCTCTACAGGGTATTCTAAAGGGACTGCTTTAGATGGAAGTACTCCTAAGGCTAAATAGATGTCACCACAGCAAATAAAATCACAGCAAAGAAAGCAGAACAACCAAACACTAACTAAAGGCAAAAAATAAAATCAGCTATCCACAAAAGCAGTCAAGGGAAACACAAAAGAGTACAGAATAAAACACCTAACATATAAAGAGTGGAGGAGGAAGAATAAGAAGGGACAGAAATAAAGAATCATCAGACTGTGTTTATATCATAATAAGTGAGTTAAAGTTAGATGGTTAGATAGTAATGAAGCTACCCTTGAACCTTTGGTAACCACAAATCCAAAGCCTGCAATGGCAATAAGTACATATCTATTGATAATCACCCTAAATGTAAATGGACTGAATGCACCAATCAAAAGACACAGAGTTACTGAATGGATAAAAAAAGCAAGACCCATCTATATGCTGCTTACAAGAGACACACCTCAAACCCAAAGACATACACAGACTGAAAGTAAAGGGATGGAAAAAGATATTTCATGCAAACAATAGGGAGAAAAAAGAAGGTGTGGCAGTATTTGTATCAGACAAAATAGACTTCAAAACAAAGAAAGTCAAACAGACAAAAAAGGACATTACATAATAAAGGGGTCAGTCCAATAAGAGGATAAAAGCATTATAAATATCTATGCACCCACCACAGGAGCACTGACACATGGAAAACAAATACTAACAGAATTAAAGGAGGAAACAGAATGCAATGCATTCATTTTAGGAGACTTCAACACACCACTCACTCCAAAGGACAGATCAACCAGACAGAAAATAAGTAAAGACACAGAGGCACTGAACAACACACTAGAACAGATGGACCTAACAGACATCTACAGAACTCTACACCCAAAAGCAGCAGGATACACATTCTTCTCAAGTGCACATGGAACATTTTCCAGAACAGACCACATAATAGGCCACAAAAAGAAGCTCAGTAAATTCAAAAAGACTGAAATTCTACCAACAAACTTCTCAGATCACAAAGGTGTAAAGCAAGAAATAAACTGTACAAAGAAAACAAAAAGGCTCACAAACACATGGAGGCTTAACAACATGTTCCTAAATAATCAATGGATCAATGACCAAATTAAAACAGAGATCAAGCAATACATGGAGACAAATGACAACAACAACACAAAGCCACAACTTCTGTGGGATGCAGCGAAGGCAGTTCTAAGAGGAAAGTATACAGCAAGCCACGCCTATTTAAAGAAGGAAGAACAATCCCAAATGAATAGTCTAAATTCACAATTATTGAAATTGGAAAAAGAAGAACAAATGAAGTCCAAAGTCAGTAGAAGGAGGGACATAATAAAGATCACAGAGAAGAAATAAATAAAATTGAGAAGAATAAAACAATAGAAAAAAATCAGTGAAACCAAGAGCTGTTTCTTTGTGAAAATAAACAAAACTGATAAACCCCTAGCCAGACTTATTAAGAGAAAAAGGGAATCTACACACATAAACAGAATCAGAATGAGAAAGAAAAAATCATGACAGACACCACAGAAATACAAAGAATTATGAGAATAGTATGAAAAATTATATGCAAACTAGCTGGATAACCTAGAAGAAATGGACAACTTTCTAGAAAAATACAACCTTCCAAGACTGACCAAGGAAACAGAAAATCTAAACAGACCAATTACAAGCAACGAACTTGATTTGGTAAACAAAAAACTACTCAGGAACAAAACTCCTGAGCCAGATGGATTCACCACTGAGGTTTATCAGACATTTAGAAAAGACATAATACCCATCCTCCTTAAAGTTTTCCATAAAATAGAAGAGGAGGGAATACTTCCAAACTCATTCTATGAAGCCAGCTTCACTCTAATACCAAAACCAGGCAAAGACCCCACAAAAAAAGAAAATTACAGACCAATATCCCAGATGAACATAGACGCAAAAATACTCAACAAAATATTAACCAAATTCAAAAATACATCAAGAGGATCATATACCCTGATGAAGTGGCATTCATCCCAGGGATGCAAGGATGCTACAACATTCGAAATCCATCAGTATCATCCACATCAACAAAAAGAAGGACAAAAACCACATGATCATCTCCACAGATGCTGAAAAAGCATTTGACAAAATTCAACATCCATTCATGATAAAAGCTCTCAACAAAATGGGTATAGGGGGCAAGTACCTCAACATAATAAAGGCCATATATGACAAACCCACAGCCAACATTATACTTAACAGTGAGAAGCTGAAAGCGTTTCACCTAAGATCGGGAACAAGGCAGCGATGCCCATTCTCCCCTCTTTTATTCAACATAGTACTGGAGGTCCTAGCCACGGCAATCAGACAACACAAAGAAATAAAAGGCATCCAGATTGGTAAGGAAGAAGTCAAACTGTCACTATTTGCAGATGACATGATATTGTACAATAAAAACCCAGAAGAATCCAGTCCAAACTACTAGAACTACTATCTGAATTCAGCAAAGTTGCAGGATACAAAATTAATACACAGATCTGCTGCATTCCTATATACTAACGATGCACTAGCAGAAAGAGATATCAGGAAAACAATTCCATTCACAATTGCATCAAAAGAATAAAATACCTAGGAATAAACCTAACCAAGGAACTGAAGACGCTTTACCCTGAAAACTACAAGATACTCCTAAAAGAAATTAAAGGGGACACAATAAATGGAAATTCATCCCATGCTCTTGGCTAGGAAGAACTAATATTGTCAAAATGGCCATCTTCCCTAAAGCAATATACAGATTCAATGCAATCCCTATCAAAGTACCTACAGCATTATTCCACAAACTGGAACAAATAGTTCTAAAATTCATATGGAAACACACAAGACTCCGAATAGCCAAAGCAATCCTGAGAAGGAAAAATAAAGCTGGGATGATCTCGTTTCCCAAATTCAAGCTCTACTACAAAGCCACAGTAATCAAGACAATTTGGTACTGGCCCAAAAATAGATCCACAGACCAGTGGAACAGAATAGCGTCCATATATTAACCCAAGCATATATGGTCAATTAATATACAATAAAGGTGCCATGGATATACAATGGGGAAATGACAGCCTCTTCAACAGCTGGTGTTGGCAAAACTGGACAGCTACATGTAAGAGAGTGAAACTGGATTATTGTCTAACCCCATACACAAAAGTAAACTCAAAATGGATCAAAGACCTGAATGTAAGTCATGAAACCATACAACTCTTAGAAAAAAACATAGGCAAAAATCTCTTGGACATCAACATGAGCAACTTCTTTATGAACATATCTCCCCGGGCAAGGGAAACAAAAGGAAAAATGAACAAGTGGGAGTATATCAAACTAAAAAGCTTCTGTACAGCAAAGGACACCATCAATAGAACAAAAAGGCATCCTACAGTATGGGAGAATATATTCATAAATGACATATCCAATAAAAATATATAAAGAGTTCGGGTACCTCAACAAACAAAAAGCAAATAATCCAATTAAAAAATGGGCAGAGGATCTTAACAGACACTTCTCCAAAGAAGAGATTCAGATGGCCAACAGGCACATGAAAAGATGCTCCACATCACTAACCATCAGAGAAATGCAAATTAAAACCACAATGAGATATCACCTCACAGCAGTCAGGATGGCCACCATCCAAAGACAAACAACAACAAATGTTGGTGCGGATGTGGAGAAAGGGGACCCTCCTACACTGCTGGTGGGAATGTAAATTAGTTCAACCATTGTGGAAAGCAGTATGGAGGTTCTTCAAAAAACAAAAAATAGAAATACCATTTGACCTAGGAATACTACTCCTAGGAATTTACCCTAAGAATTCAGCAGCTCAGTTTGAAAAAGACGTATGCACCCCTATGTTTACTGCAGCACTATTTACAATAACCAAGAAATGGAAGCAACCTAAATGTCCATCAGTAGATGAATGCATAAAGATGTGGTACATATACACAATGGAATATTATTCAGCCATAAGAAGAAAACAAATCCTACCATTTGGAACAACATGGATGGAGCTAGAGGGTATTATGCTTAGTGAAATAAGTGAGGCGGAGAAAGACGAGTATCAAATGATTTCACTCATCTGTGGAGTATAAGAACAAAGAAAAAACTGAAGGAACAAAACAGCAGTGGACTCACAGAACCCAAAAATGGACTAACAGTTACCAAAGGGAAACGGAGTGGGGAAGACGGGTGGGAAGGGAGGGTAAGGGGTAAAAAAGGGGCATTATGATTAGCACATACGGTGTGTGGGGGTGGGCACGGGGAAGGCAGGATAACACAGTGAAGACAAGTAGTGATTCTACAGCATTTTACTACGCTGATGGACAGTGACTGTAATGGGATATGTGGTGGAGACTTGATAATGGGGGGAGTCTAGTAACCATAATGTTGGTCATGTAGTTATACATTAATGATACCAAAATAAAACAAATAAATAAATAAAATAAATAAATCTCCTTCTGAAAGACAAGTACCAAATGATTTCACTCATTTGTGGAGTGTAACAATGAAGCAAAACTGAAGGAACAAAACAGCAGCAGTCTCACAGACTCCAAGAAGGGACTAGCAGTTACTAAAGGTAAGGGGGTGGGGAGGGTGGGCAGGAAAGGAGGGAGAAGAGGATTAAGGGGTGCACTATAATTAGCACACACTATGTAGGAAGGTCACCGGGAAGGCAGTACAGCATGGACAAGACAAGTAATGACTCTATAGCATGTTTACTACACTGATGGACAGACAGTGATTGCAATGGCGTGAAAGGGGAACTTGATAATATGGGTGAATATTGAAACCACAATGTTGCTCATGTGAAACCTTTATAAGATTGTGTATCAGTGATACCTTAATTAAAATAAATAAATGAATCTCCTCTCTACATACACACACACAATTGCTTCTGTTTCTCTGGAGATCTCTGGCTAAGGGACCATGAACAGACCACAAAATTTCACAACCCTACATTGCACAGAACTCGCTGGGGGGAAACACTACTGTAGAGAGCTATATAAGAAGAGAGATGCATGGAGTGTACCTTTTTGTATTTTGCCACTGTTTAGTCCCCACATCAGCAATCCACCTCATTACAGTCACTTCATTCAATGTAGGAATTTTCCTCCTCAGATTAACATAGGGATTCTGTAAAAAAAAAAAAGGAAAACACATTTAGACCAAACAGAAACAGGCATCCAGCTTTAGGCACATTCTAAGGAGATAGGGTAATGAAGATTTTTAAATATGGATAATACAGCTCTGGGGAATCATAAAGTGAGATTCCATTAGCAATCAGTTGATCATTTCCCTGGTTGTCAACTTGGTGTCCAGGGGGATTAGATACAAATAAAGTGAGATTCCATTAGCAATCAGTTGATCATTTCCCTGGTTGTCAACTTGGTGTCCAGGGGGATTAGATACAAAGTAAATTTCTGAGCATCTCAACATCCAGCACTTCACACAGAAGTGGTAGGATTAAAATGCACATCATAAAGCTTTGAAGGGAAGATTCTAAAAGGAGTATGAATAGAAGTGGGAGACTATGTACAGAAGTAGAAGGAACTCAACTGGCTTTGGTAAACCAGGGTGAGAAGTTATGGACTGATTATTCATAAGCCTGTGAGCCTTGGGTCTTTTTTAGTATTGGCCAGAAAAGTCATTTCAGAATTTCAACTTGTTGGCTTGCTAGGACACTGACCCAATACGACTGGCAAGGCAAAAGTAAGCAGAAGTAAGGAGATGCCTCTGATTTGACAATCACCAGGGACAAATCTGCTGGGTTTTGTGGGTAAAAATTTGTATAGTTTAGACAATAAAAGATCAATAACGTCTAGCTATTCACCAAGTCAGCTTAGTAACCTGATGATTTAAGAAATCACCATTGGATTCTGGAACCCTTCATTTTGCTTAAAGTACCAAGTTACAGAACATCTAGAAATCTATTTTTACCTTTCTTTCCAACCAGAGCAAAATGCTTTGATTCCCTCCAGCAATCACTATTAACTCCTTTTTTGAGGTATGGCTCTCTAAAAGGTAAATATAAAGTAGGATTTTAAAAAGTTAGTTGGCACAAACATGCATACTCATTGTAAATACTTTCAGGTTCTTCTTAAGAAACTCAGTCCTTTTATCTTTCTGATAGACAAAGATTCAGCACACTTTCTACCCATGAAGCAGAAATAAAGCTGACCCTTGAACAATATGGGTTTGAACTGCATGGGTGCACTTTCTACATGGGGCATTTTTCAATAAATATATTAGAAAATTTTTTTGAAGAATCCCAGCAATTAAAAAAATTTTTTTCTAGCTTATTTTAAGAATACAATACACAATACATACAACATACAAAATATGTGTTAATCAACTATGTTACAGTAAGTCTTTCAGTCAGAAGGCTATTAGTAAAGTTTTAAAGAGTCAGAACTTATATACACACTTGTGAATGTGCAGAGTCAGTGCCCCTAACCCCCAAGTTGTTCAAGGGTCAACTATAAATAAAATACAGTCAAATATTTGATTAGTTAAGTGTTCCCTGGATTAATTTTGCTCCTGTTACTAAATGCCATATTCTACAACTCAAAATTCAACTCACGATTTGGCTGTGAAGAATGTAAATAAGTACTTCAGAAGTCTAAGTGGTTGTAAAAAATCAAATTTAAGAACTGGTTAAAGGAAATAGCCCTATTGTTCATTTCCCAGAAGAAGTGAGGCTTTTTTTGGTATTTTAGGCCACCACTAAGTTTTCAAATAAAAGCAGCAAAAGTGCTCTGAGGCATTTCTATACTCTAGAGGGTTTCAGAGCTCAGACTCCCCGTCATGCAGGGCGCAGTTCAAATCCTGCCAAACCTACTAGCCACGAGAACCAGCTAACCCTTCACTCTCCAAGTTGCTATGCTTCTCTCTCCCCCAGTAAATAGGACTGAGAATACACGTCCCAGAACGATTTAAGGGTAGACGAGATAACACACGTGTTATGGTGCCCAAGCTATTGCAGATCCTCATTACTCTGAGGGTTTTACATGATTAAGAGTTCATTTAACCAGGTAAGAAAGCCAATCACAATAGAATGAACGGGTCACTTGCAAACTGAAATCAGAAGTCACATATGCCTCTGAATCCATATAGTCTATTTTATGTTGTATCATTTTAAGTCCACATGAATCTTAATCTGAAGGGGTAAGAGAAAACCAATGGTTATTCTGACTTAGTGAATTCAAGTGGGTAATTTAAACTGTTAACAAGTAAAAAAATTAAGCCAGTATTTAGAGGAACTCCTTTCATAGTCATACATTTCTTTTGTTGCCACATTACACACTTAGAAAAATCAGTTTCTCAACAAAGGTATTTATGACGAATCCTGTGCTCCTATGGAATTTACCAAATTTGAGCTCTTCATCTGATGGCAATTTCATGGGAAGTGGTATCAGCTGATTCTGTGTTCCACTGCTTCCCAGTTGTCCTTCTTTTCCAGAACCAAAAGAAAAGACCTTCCCCAAATCAGAAACATAGGCAAGTGTGTGCCACCTATTAAATAAAAGAACATACGGTCAATTCTCAATTGTCCACAATGACGAGAGTATGCAGCAACATGGTGAACTGCTGCCATTAGGTTACCAGTGGATGGAACTAGCTAAACACCACCCCATGAATGAGATTAGCCATCTGGAGACTATGAAATCATTCATGTGTGGCGGAGATGACTTTGGAGGCAGTAAATCTACTCAAAACACCTTGGCTAATGGTGTTTCCTTTGTCAGGAACAAGCATCTCCCCCACCTTCTACTCTTTTTTCAAGCCTTGGCTTTAGAGTTGCCACCTCTTGGAAGCTGTCTCTGAGTCCCTCCTTTACCCACCCTAGAAGATGGAATTTGGTGATCCTCTGAGCTCATACTCTATTTCCCTAAGATCTTTAATTTATCACACTATTTTCTTACTGATTTGCTCAGTGGTCTCTGCCACTACACAGATGCATAAAGAATTTAGCCTTGTTCAAACAGAGGTCAAGCCTTTATCCTCAGTTCCTGGAGGTAACCTGTAAATCCATAGAATTTCCCCAGTGATAGAAGTGTCTTTGTTATTCATGGTAGGCCCCTCAGGCTGCAGCTAACAGGTCATCCACGTGGCTAGGACAGCCTCTCTGCCTGCAGGTTAGCACAACCTAAGTGAGGGAGAGGCAGGAAGTTGAGTTCAACTATGTGGGCAGTGATTCAGTCAATCATGATTAACCAGTGGAACCCCAGTAACAACTCTGGACTTGGGTGAGCTTCCCTCACTGGCAACACACTATCATGTATCAGGCCAGGAGGTGGTAATACCATCCACAGCTCCACAGGGAGCATACACTGGAGGCTCCTCTTCCAGGTCCTTCCTAGACTCTCTGCATCTCTTCCTTCGACTGGTTCTAGTTTGTATTCTCTTCTTGTAATTAATGTGACCATGAACGTAAGAGCTTTTAGTGAATTACATGAGTCTTTCCAGTGAGTTCTTCTGTGTTAGTAAGGGTACTGATCTAATTTGCATTAAAATATCTCTAATGTGGTAACTCCTATTGTAACACATGATACTCAGAGGAATTTGTTATAAAAAATCCAAAGTGGTGATAAAATTTTTTGGTTAACACAAATACCCAACACAGAATTATACCATCCCAATAATCTGTTCTAATTTAATATCCACTTCATGTAATTTTACTCCAAGATCGTAAAAGAATATTTTATAGACTGAATTCTATACACCAGTTTTTTATAGTAAAAGTTTCAATGAACAAATGAACCCAATATTCAGATAGGGTCTGAACTTGCTTGTGTTCAATGAGGAGAAAGTTGCTTAAAAGAATAAATGCATCTGGGTGAAAATATTTCTTAGCTCCATCAACACCCAACATCCTACTGATACTACTGGTGAGAAGTGTACTGACTGATGTTCAAGGAAGATGATTAAGTAAACCAATGAGTCTGATCAAGTTTTTCTGTTGTTAAAAAAAAAAGAGCTGTGAAAATCAAACTTCTCAGGATATTCTACTCGGTAAACCAACTGTCTTATACTTTACTGTGATCACTCTGAATTATGGTAACTAAGTATGTTGGCCTTGAGCAGTTGTGAAAGAAAGTGAGTACATCTATGAATGAACTTTTGTGATTCATGTTTGTTTTTTTCCCAAATAAAGGGTGACTTATTTTTCTTAAAAATAAAATGCACTTGAACAGGCATAAAGGTATTTCACTAAAGGGGCAACAGGAAGTGAACATATCTATTCATTAAAAAAAGAAAAGAAACATGTATATACTAAAAGATTTATGATTATCTAAAAGTGTAAATTAAGCATCTTCACGCAGCTGAAAATGTTTGATACTTTTACCTCAATCAAAGAAACTGATGGAAATTTTATTAATCTCCCTATTCTAAATATACTGTATTGATCTTATAAATTGTCACTGACACTGTATAACCTACCTTCCACAAGCTACCTGGGTCACTCTATTCCCAACGAGCTCAGTCACCAAACGTGGTCTTAATTCATTCTCTGTTGAATTATGACCAAGTTGCCCGTATATTCCAGCGCCAAAAGTATACACCAGCCCATCCTAAGGAAAGGGAACATCACATCAGATTCCACAGAAATACACCACAGAATATTTGCTGATGCACAGGCATCAGTGAATAATTAACAAAAGCACTGTCAAAGCAAAGTCTCCATGTTATCAGGTGGGAGGTATGACCTTTATTCCCTGGGAAACATGAGCTGCCCGCACTTAGATGTTCTAGTGCTTTCCCCACTACAAAGTGTTCTTCCAGAAATACAGTCCAAGAAGTAAGGGGACACGCACCTTTGTGAGCAGGACAGTGTGAAAGCCACCACATGTGAGAAATTCAACTTTCTGATCGTCCAGGGCTTCAATAAGGGAAGGAGACTCTTTATCTACGCAAAGGAAAAAATGGTTGAACTGACCAAAAGGAAATGCTGAATTTCATACTAGACATTCAAGCTGCTTGTAAAAATACCCAAACCACTTCCTCTCACTTAGCAGTTAAGTCCCCAACACGTTCTGGTAAGAAAGCCCTCTCTAGGCCTACAGGTAGGGTGGGGCACTCACCTGTGACAGTCAAGTCCATTTTCTGAGCCCATTCTTCTCTTTTTAACTTGACTAACTTTAACTGCAGCAAATCTGGTATTTCCAACTCCCAACTAGAACTACCCTTTTAATGAACATAGGTTGTTATTTTCTTTTAAATTTTCTACTACAGTGTCCTTGCCTTACATCACCTCTTCTTTCTTTCACAATTATTTGTCAAAGCACTTCAAGATTTAGCAAAAATAATTTAACTGCCCTTTATTCTTCCCTCCTTTGAATATTTTTCTAACACCAACTTAAGGGTTCTCCTTTGTAACTGGCATTGGACCACATCAAGGAGAAATGCAGTTTGACCAGTAAGCCAGGGGATAATATGTCCATTTCCACAGCTGATAAAGCAGCAGCATCTGCCACACCTGAAAATTCTAACAAGATGTTTGGGTGTTAAGACATTCTGTCATCTGCATCATGGAGGTAGTTAAAAACAGCAATTACGTGTGTGCATGTGTGTGTACATAGACGTTACCTTAATTAATATATTAATACCTTATAGAATATGTTTAGGATATGTGAACTTCTAAATAGAACATCAGTGTCCTTTTGTCATAATATGAGATTATATTAGTAGACTTTTAAGTATACAGGCACCTTGGACGTGATTTCATCAAATTCATCACTTTATAGAAAAAGAAACCAAGGCCTAGAGAAAAGTGACATGGCAAGGCCCTGCAAAGTGGGAAAAGAATGCAGGTATTCTGATTCCCAGGCAACGCTCTTTCCCTTCTCCCACATGGCCCCAACGTGTGTCAATCACGGCAACAACTTCCACACAATGCATGGCTGTTAGACTGATTCTGTCCTGAAGACCGGAGATGAACAGGGAGCACAGCACAAATTAAAGCAAGTATGCGTACCATTTCTGACAGGGCAGTCTGTGTTACATTCATCTCTTATATCTAATAAATACATACACTGATAATATGCATCTGAAAATAGGTTTCCATACTTTCAGTGTGGCCCAGACCGAGTTGTCCAAAATCATTTCTTCCCCATGAGTAAATGTTTCCAGACATGGATAAAGCCATGCTATGGGCTTCTCCTGCAGAGATCTGAACTAAGGGGACTCCTGAGAGATGCTCCACAATTTCCGGTGTTGGGGTTGAAGCAAATATTCTTCCAACTCCAAGCTGGCCATATGAATTCTGTCCCCATGCAAAAAGCTCACCACCTTGACATAAACAAAGAAAATGCTGTCTTATTACGTTTAAAATGCAGCAGACATTACCTTGGGCTATTAAATGTTATTCATACTATACTATTATAATCTCTTATACTCATCTTCTCAGATCCCATATGTCTGAGTCAGAAAGATCAGAAGAATCTTCTCTTCAGTTTAAGTTATACCTCCTTACTCCCACCTCACAGGGTAGTGTTATGGACTGAATGTGTCCCCCAAAGACTGGTGGGGCCTTTGGAAGATGATCAGAAGAGATTATGAGGGTGGAGTCCTCCTGACTGGGTTTAGAGCCCTGTAAGAGACCCAGAGAGCCCTCGCCCTCTCCACCATGGAAGACAGATCCTCACCAGACACTGTATCTGCTGGCACCTTGAATTGGATTTCCAGCCTCCAGAACTGTTGAGAAATAAATTTCTGCTGTTTAAACCACCCAGTGTGAGATATTTCTGTTGCAGCAGCAAAAACGCACAAAGACAGATAGAATGAAGCTATATGAACACATAATCAAATTCAAGAAGTACTTACTTTTAAAAACCCACAGGATGGGCCCACAAAAAATAGAAACATTCTTTATGTAGGAAAATAAAAACTAAAACTACTGTTTTTCTCTCTACCTCCGCCCCACCCCTTAATGTGCCTGAAATCCTAAATAAACAACTGAAAAATACATTTGAAATTGTAGCACGGTATCTTTACATGGTCAGCATTAATGCAATATATGGATTCTTAGATGTTATCTAATGGAGCTGACAATACCTAATGGAGTCTGAAAAAATGTATCTGAGCAACTCTTTTCCAAGATACTGTGCAGGATCTGGTGAAAGTCAGAGCCCTTCCTTCAAATAAAATTATCCTGTGCCTACAAGCCACAGGAATGTAACGGTGAGCACAATCAAGTTCTCTTTCTTGCTTTCCCAAATTTCATTCTTCCTAGATTGTGATTTACCAATAAAAAACTCTGAAAACATATACCACTAGCACCTGGGCTTCTTGAAAGCACATTGTGTCTGTTTTATCTTCATAACCTGAACACACGGATACTCAAAACGAAACTTTTGTTCATTAATGTATGAAGTCAAACAACCTGGTCGATTTTTTTCCCATACAAGTTCATACTCTCAAATTTCCACAGGGCCTTCAGTACAGGTCAAACACTTGATTATTTACCTCTCTTGAATATCCCAGTTTCCATTCAGTTCATTATTATGTCTGTTCTGGATATTTAAAAATTTCATTGACCCTGAATTCCCTTCTATCACCCTCCTGTCTTAATTCCTCTATGGTCAAGTTTCTTTAGAAAACAATCCACATCCACTTTTTTCCCCATCATTATGGTGTCTGATTAAAAGCAGGAAATAATAAAGAGCTTGGGGAATCCCTGAATTCAAAATGTAATGTTAAAACAAACCAGAAACCTGCAAATTGGCCACAAAAGCAGACCCAAAGGACTATGAACTACAGTCATGGGAGACAAAAGAACACTAGGAAATGGGAAGAAGGATCTGGAAAAGGGTGGCCTATGCCTGCTCCTGATTTCAGAGAAAATGGTTTTGATTATTCAAAAAAAAAAAGAAAAAAATCAGAGTATTTTTTTTGTTTCATATTTGAAAAATAAAAACTAGGAACTGTTCAAATAAATCTCTAGACCCAAGATGGAGCTGCTCCTTCCATACATATCAGAAAACCGAACTGTGTTCCTATAAAACTGCCACTTGACTGGAAAGAGTTTATCCAGTCAATCTCCAAACACCAAGCCAACTCTGGATCCATACCTATTTATTTGTTCTTACTTAAAAATAAGGTCAGATATACAACCCCAGCCAATCATGCTCCATTTCAGCAATTTGGTTTCGAATGCTCTACATAATTCGCTTTTGTCCAAAATCCCTCAGGAACAGTGCTCCACTGCTTGAGAGGCACTATAAGCCCCATCCATGGATTGGGTCCCTTGAATAAAGGGCATCAAACACTATTATGAAATTGTTTTAGTTTTGTCACGTAACAGAACAAAATGTAGTAGTAGTAATTTTGGAAACCTGGAGATTTAATAGGTCCATGAATTCTCTCACTTTTCATCTCCTTTAAGAATAGTGCTCTGAACCATATCACATTCAAAACCATATTTCTGTCCTGTTACAAAGTAAAATACACATTCTACTAGTTCTACATTTACACATATGTATTCCTGTCTAAAAAACAATTAATATTCCAGAAAAGTACCTTTTGAAAGTGCAAGAGAATGATAATCCCCACATGTGATCTGAATTATACTTTTTTCTTGTAAAATGCATTGAAACCTGATGAAAGAAAATATATTTTATGTTAATCATAACCACTGTTAATCAGTCACAACATCAACATTAAAATTAATTGTATTTAAGATTGAAACTTAAGAAAAAATTTTTTAATTTACTGCTTCATATCTAGTACATCTAAAATTATTATAAAAGTACTATCACGTTTTAATTATTGGTTTAACAGGAAAATAATGTGTATAGTATAATTGTAATAAAATGATTCTAATACTCTTTTGCAAATAGTAATTTTATGATGCAGGACTAGTACAAGATGGAAGTAAGTTCTATTTACATGATCTACTAGGAAAAGGTCTCACAAATCATTCCATGATGAGGCATTTTTTCCCCTAGGTTGAAAACTTTTATTTCTGGAAATCTCACAGGATTATTATGAGAGTTAGGTGAGCTAATGAATGTAAAAATCCAATTTGGGACTAGGTGAACTAACCAATTATTGCCTTTAAATGTCAAAGCAACATATGATACATGCCCTAGGAGACATAAATTGGTTTGTAGTTTACTAACAAAATTCACTAGTCAGTTCAGAATTGTTTTACTTGACACTATATAAAACAGGGAAAAGGATCATATGAAGTAATTTTCCTACAAAAATTAAGATTTGCCTTTTGAATAAAGTTTAAATAATTTTTAATAAAAAAGTTCCCTACCTTGCATGTTCTATGCTATAGTTGTACTCAAATGGTTTTCCATCTGAGGATAGAACCAGCATGTGCTCTGCTCCTTGATCCACGGAATGTATCTTCATTTTTTTTCCTAACTTAATGCACTCTGCAGAGCAAATCCAATCAAGAACTATCATCACTCTAATTATTACCCATTATTACTATTGACTTTATTATAATAAACTTAAAACACCTGAAAAAAAATTCAACTATACAACCTTTGAGTTAAGATGAACTTCTCTTTAAAGAAAATCCAAGTACCAAAAGCAGGCAAATCAACAATAACTACTGTTTTGACAATGGATTTTTTTAAATTGGGAAGTACTGATTCACATTGTTTTAAACTGAGCATACCTTAACAATAGTTAATTAATATATTTGCTTTTAGATTCCTGTGTAATAAGTTGAGACAGAGAAACGAAATTTGAAGTGACAAATGAAAAAATCTGTAAGAAAATATAACAACTCATTTTAGCAGCAAATATACGGTGTATTCTAAGATATACCATTTCCAAAAAACAAAACAAGTAATAAATGCCTCCTGATTGCTCCATATAGAAGCCAAAGCCTATATTCTTAAAAGAAATTGTGTTGGGGGCAGTTTTGAAAGTGGAAATTGTTAAAAGAATTTTTATTGGCACTAGTGCGTATTTTTAGCACTTTCCAAAAGTTGAAAGATTTAAAACTGTCCACTAGTTACCATTTACTCTTATTTAGTTTGTTCACAAAAATTAAAGTAAGACAGATTTGGGAACTTGGTCCTTCATTTCTAACGAAATAGAATCTATTCAGGTAAAAATCTCAAAGCACAAACCACTTCATATTACGAATGCTAAGAGAATCAAAGAGTTTGGTAATAAATGGCTCATCAGACTAACGTTTTTTAGATTCAGCATTTTAAAAAGGTTGGAAAAAAAGGTTGTTAAAAAAATATTGTCACTTCTGGCTAGCTAGCCATTTGGAGAAACGAATAAATAAACTTAGATTCCCCTATCTTACTCCTTAAGTCAAAATAATTTCGAAGCGTATCAAAAACATTAACTCTGAAAAGAAAAGCCTTAAATTACTATAAAGATGAGTACATTAAAAAGGAAACTTGGAATGTGGATAGCTTTCTAACGTAACATAAAATCCATAAGCCGCCTTCGAAACTGAGGAAGTAGATACAAAATAATGTCAACTAAAGGCAAGCGGGGAAAAAATTACCACGTATATGACCGACAAAGGACTACTCTTACTCAATATTCAAATAATTCTTTCAAATAAATAAGGAAAATTAACAACTCGATTTTTAAAAGTTAGGCAAAGTTATGAACAGGCAGTTCACCAAAAAGGAATGCAAACGACCAACATACATACACAAAAGGTGCTCGCATTCGCTCAAGTTAAAAGCAAAACGAATTTTACTATTGTAAAGTATTATTTTCTTTACTCAACAGGCGAAATTTTAAAGATGGAGAGTGTGCCCGTTTGCTTTCCCTCACCAGTAAAATCCGAGCCGCAGTACCTGATCGAATCTATACGTATGGAGACTGCCGCCTTAGGGAAGTGCGACTGAAAGCACGCTTTAAATAACTTGCAAACTTAGGATATATCATTGAGAACAACATAAACTATTTTCTCCAAAGGCTCACAAAATCAGAGCAGAACGTTCTAAAAAGAAAGTAAGCGGAGAGCAAACTTTCGAACAGAACCAATGATAAAGGCAAGGCTAAGACGACGGAGCGGACGCCTGATTTCTCTCCACAGCCCGACTCGGCACCGACTCCCCACAGGAATGAAGGCGGCCTCGCGGACGCTGCGCGCGCCACGCACCACAGCCACCCGGGCCGGGCGCGTTTCCACGGACCCCGCCGGCCGCCGCAGCTCCGCCGGCTTCGGAGTTTCCCCTCCAACCGGGCCACTCTGGAAAGCGCCCGTGCCGACGCCGGCTCCCAGCCGCCCACCCTACCGGCAGCCCGGGGCGGGGCGGCCAAGCGGGCGCTGCCGGGCCCCACTCACTTGGCTTCCGGGCGCTGTCGCTCCCCGCCCACAGCTGGTAGACCTCGACGCCGGCCCCGCCGCGCTCCAGCACCACCAGACGCTCGCACGCGCAGCACATCTGGCGAGCCGCCTCTGTTCTTTGGGGCAGCGCCCTGCGGAGGCCCGCGGCATAGGGGAAGAGCCAGAGCTGCGCGCCCCGCGGTTCCGCCGCGCGGGACGCGACGGACCAGGCCGCGTCGGCCACACCGGGAGCCGAGCGCGCGCCACTCTGCGACATCCTCTGTGGCCTCGGCTCCGTCGCCCCTTTCGCGGGCTCCACAGCGCGCCTCTGCTCTCCGGACCTTCGGAGGAGACGGAGTCCAGCCAGCCGCCAAAAAAAAGGAAAAACGGGAAGCGCCGAGGCCTGAGCACGTCCACCGGCCGGGGCGTAGCGGTGCCGAGCCGCAGACCGCCGACCGCGCCGCAGCGTCGGGGAACCGCAAGCTCCGCGCGGCTGCTCAGACGTCTGGCTCGCGTGCGTTGTTTGGGGGCGGGGCCTGCAGGGCAAGTTGGAAACGAAACTGATTTTTTCTTAAGGGGGCAGAATCGAAATGGAAAGAGAAAGGGAAACGAAGGACGCGAGAATGGCCTGGAAGACGGCCAAAATAAACGGAGTGCTGGCGGTTGATGGGTTGGGGGTCAGAGCTGAAAAGGTGTTCCCGGGACGGGCAGCAGTCACCTCAACTCCTGGACCACATGGCTTTCGAAGAATAACTGAAATTCCAGTAGGAGGAGCCCTGACACAGGCGGACTTGTCCAGAAACTACCGTTGTAAGGAAAGTTTGGTAAGCATTCTGTTCCGGGCGCTGCCACAGGATTGCGAAGAAACTGAAAAGAGAACTATTTACACGGTGCCTGGCACAGTGATCCGTCAATAGAGTTTGGACTTTTCTAGAATTTCTTACAGTTGGACAAACCTACGCAATCTTTTGTGTTTGCCTTTATTCGCTTAGCATAATGTTTTTGAGATTAATCCCATTGTTTCATCAGTAATTCCCTCTTCGTTATTGAGTGGTATTCAGTTATATGGATATAATACCATCTGTTTATTTATTCACCAGTTGTTGTATATTTGAATCCTTTCCAGTTTTTAGCTACAGTGAATAAAGGAGCGATGACTGGTTAAGTCTTTGAGAAGATAAATGTTCTCTTTTGGCTAAATACCTAAAAATGGAATTGTTACATCATATGGTAATTACAGGACTCACATAAGAAACTGCTAAATTTTCCCAAAATACTAGACCATTTTGCATTCTCTCCAGCAATTTATATCCAATTTTATCTCTCCAGTTGCTCTATATCCTTTCCAATATTTGGTTACTCTTTCTTAACTGTAGTAATTACAGTGGTCCATGGTGATGTCTTAATATTATGTTTTAATTTCATTTTCCCAAAGGATTAATGATGTCGAGCATCTTTTCCTGTGCTTATTAGTGCTAATCTCTCTCTTCTTTGGTTAAGGGTCTGTTTACATCTTTTACCCATTTATTCATTTGATTTATTCAAAAGTTCTTTACATATAGTAGAGTTCCTTGTTATATATCAAGTCCTTTATTAGATTTCTTAAATGTTTCTACCAGTCTGTGGCTTGCCTTTTTATGTTATTACATGTGTCTTTTGAAGAGCTAACGTTTTTAATTTTTATGGAATTTTTTTTCTTTTATATAGTGTATGCCTTTGTCTTAAAAAATGCTTGACTTAACCAAGGTTATAAAGATTTTCTTATATGTTATCTTATGTAAGTTTTATAGTTTTAGGTCTTTATTACATTTAGAATCAGTCATTCTTTATGGTATGATGTAAGGGTACAGGTTCATTTATTTTTCCTTATGGATTTTCAGTTGTTCCAGTTTGCTTTTCCCATTGAATTGCCTTGGAATCTTTGTCAAAACTCTGTTGACTCTATATTATTACATTTATTCAAGGACTTTTTAATTGTGTCCCATTGATCTATATGTCTGTTTTTGCTCCAGTACTACACTGTAGATTCTAATTAAGTTTCAAAATCAGTTTATTCAAATGCTCCACCAGTGTCCTTCTTCAAAGTTGTTTTGGCTATTTTAGGTCCTTTGAATTTTCATATATATTTTAGGATCAGTTTATCAATTTCTACTAAATAGACTGTAAGGATTTTGAGATTGCACTAAATTGGATTAATTTGGGAAGAATCAACATGCTGATTAAAACTGATTCTTCTGTCCATGAGCATATCTCTTTGCATTAAAGCTTCTTTAATTTCTTTCAACACTATTTTCTAGTTTTCAGTTTACAGTTGACCGCATTTTAATTTTATCCTTAAGTATTTATTTTTTGATGATATTGCAAGTGGTACTTTTAAATTTTTTAATTTATGATTTTTGTGAGTATATAGAAGTAGTTTTTATGTATTGATCTTGAATCCTGAGAACTTTATATGTTTACTTAATAGTTTTAGATTATTTTGTAGATTCTTAGAATCTACTATAGATGACCAGGCAGTTCTATAAATAAGATAGTATTATGCCTTCATTTCCAATCATTCTGTTTTTTTTCTGTTTTTTTCTTTGCCTTCTTGTATTGCTACCTTTAGTACTATGTTGAATAAAAGCAATGAAAGTCATCCTTCCTTTGTTCCCAGTTTAGTAGGAAAGCATTCAGTCAGTCTTTAGCCATTATGGGGTTAGATGTTTGTAGACTCTATCTTAAAGAAGTTCTCTTCTGGTCCTAGTCTGCTAAGAGTATTTAGCATACATGAGTAGCTATTGAATTTTGTAATACTTCTTTTCTGCCTCTTCTGAAGTAATTATATGATTTTTCTTTGTCTATTATAGTGAAATATAGTGAGTTTTCAAATGCATTTCTGGATTAAACCCCACTTGGTCATAAGATCTTATTATTCTTCTGCTTCACTGAATATGTGTGATACATTAAAATTTTGTAAAAAAATTTTGTGTCTATGTTTATGAGATAATTTTCTTTCTTTAATGTCTTTGTCTGGTTTTAGTATTAGGGTAATGCTGGCATCATAGAATTAATTGGGAAGTGTTCCCTCTTCCTCTGTTTTCTGAATGAGTACAGAAAGAACTGGTACTCTCTTCCTTAAATGTTTACTACAGTTCATCCATTTGCATAAGAAAAGGTAATGCTGGAGTTGAAAGGCCTGAAGGTCACAACCAAAAGTCAGGTGCCTAGGGATCAATAAGATGTTGAGCTTACTTCTTTTCCCTTAAAATTCAAATAGAAAACATCTGGGTCTTCATTACATTTATTGTAGAAACCAGACCTGTCCAGAATAACTCTGAGGATTTGCCAGGGTCTAACGTTTTTCTTGTGTAGTGTCCTTGGTGCTTTCTCTGTTTTGGTTACCCCCAGGTAAGCCTGCCCTATTTCCACATCAGCATCTCCCCATGGACCTACCCCATAGTCTTTCCTTTCCCAAAGTACCACTGACACAAGGCTTCTGTTTATTGTTGGGGATAACAGCAGGCATTTATAGAATAGCTTGAACAGTTTAAAAGTTAATATGTGACAGAGCTGGTCTACAAAATTCATTGTCCATATACAACAATACTTCCATATCTCCTTTAATCCATTCTTCTATAGCCATGATGCTGAGACATATTTCATGTTCTTCATTTTCCCCAAGTACAATTAGACCAGGAGTTCCTGGTTGGACTCTGCATTTATATGATTCTTGGAACACAGTATTGATTGTAAGTCATTATTCAGTGAATTAATGGGTCCCTTAACATTTAGATTTTTCAAATAAATTATTCAAGAGTTGGCTAAAATCAAAACTCTGGAGATATTCCAGATTATAAAATATACATCTGCATGCCTCAAAAACATGTTGAATTCGTTTGTCTTTATTTCTTCAAACTTCAGCATTTTTCATATTTATAGAGTGTTTATTAGATGTGCAATATTTTTTTTTAATCTATTAGCTTTTAGTATTCAGTTTATTTTTAAATAGTTATTGTTGAAGAATAATTCAGCAAAAAGCAAACATTCTAATAGTAAGTTTAGGGATCAAGTAATAATTGATTCATTAAAAATATTGTCCTTGAAATTTACCCTAAGAATGCAGCAGCCCAGTTTGAAAAAGACATATACACCCCTCTGTTTATCGCAGCACTATTTACAATAGCAAAGAAATGGAAGCAACCTAAGTATCCATCAGTAGATGAATGGATAAAGAAGATGTATATATACACAATGGAATATTATTCAGCCATAAGAAGAAAACAAATCCTACCATTTGCAACAACATGGATGGAGCTAGAGGGTTTATGCTCAGTGAAATAAGCCAGGAGGAGAAAGACAAGTACCAAATGATTTCACTCATATGTGGAGTATAAGAACAAAGAAAAAACTGAAGGAACACAACAGCAGCAGACTCACAGAACCCAAGAATGGACTAACAGTTACAAAGGGGAACAGGAGTGGGGAAGATGGGTGGGAAGGGAGGGATAAGGGGGAAAAGGGCTATTACAATTAGCACATATAATGTAGCGGGAGTGGGGGTGGGGTGGGGAGATATGGGGAAGGCAGTATAACACAGAGAAGACAAGTAGTGATTCTATAACATCCTATGCTGAAGGACAGTGACTGCAATGGGGTATATGGTGGGGACTTGATAATAGGAGTCTAGTAACCATAATGTTGCTCATGTAATTGTATATTAATAATAGCAGAAAAAAAATATATATATATTGTCCTTGATCTCTTTATTGTTTATCCCAACATTTGTCAACCAATTCTGACTAAAATCCAACAACACTCTACTCATTTGCCCAAAGGAAGAACAGAAGAATTGCAGGATGAGAGGACCTGAGAATCTGAGGCCTCATTGAGACTCTCAGAGTCACTGTTACTCTGTGACCCTGGGTGAGACAAATCCTCTGTTGCTATTGATGGCTACTTGAAGTGCTTCCTCCACTCTTTCCATTATAGAATATTTAGGGAGGTCCAGAATAGTATGACATGTCAATAATCTCAGGTTATCTCTTTCACTGAAAGTTTCATGACAGTGAAGCAGGATTCCCATTTCCTGTATGCCTCTTACATGCAGCCTGCCATTTCAACTAAGAAAAACTACAAAGGAACAAACTTTGGCTAAGATAGGTTGCAGAAAGATCAAAACAAAATGAAAAGAAATAAATTAGTCACTTCATTTAATAAATAGTATTGAGTACCCTTGTGCAGAGAAAACTACATGGACCATATGGAACATAGAAAACATGACATTTGGTCTTCATCTTCAGTGATCATGATCTAACTGGGGAGAAACTACATACATGAAAAGATAATAGCAAGATACAAGGAAGTTTAATGTAGCGCAACAGGAAGTATGAGGTGAGAGCCTACAGAAGGCCCTGAGACTCAGGGCAGGCAGAAAGCACCAGGCTGGGATGGCAGGGGCTACTCAGAGGTCATACCTGGCTAGTTAGTTCTCAAGGAGAGGAGTTGGGTGAGCTTTGAAGACATGGGGAGTAAGCAAACTCACAGAAGACAGACCCACTGGGCTGAAGCAAGTGTTTTCCATTAAGAAAGAAGATTGGAAAGTTAGTTTGCGCCTGTGTGGAGAAGGAGGTTGCATTTGTGGAGAAGTTGGAATTGTCCTTCACCATCCTCAGTAGCAACAAAAATAGCAAGAAGAAAAGATGTGTATTTCAGGAAGAACTGAAAACTGGGATGAGGAGGTGACAGAAACAATCATCAAATCTCTCCTAGGAATTTTCAGGGTTCCCACCAAGAAGTTCTACTACAAGGTCACAGAGCTTAGTGGTTCAGAGCCTCGGATATGGATTGGCCTGATGGGTTCAAATTCTGGTTCTGACACTCACCAGCTGTCTGAGCATCGGCAAGCTACTAAATGCCTCAAGCCTCTTTTACCTCAGATCTGAAATGAGGAAAAATAAGTACCTACCTTATAAGGTTACTATGAAGATACAAGGGGGGATAATAGATGTGAAGTGATCAGTACAATGCCTGGCATAAGGTGAGCACCCAGTAAATGCTGTTATTATCATCAGTGGTCATTGCTGTTATTCTTAATTTTATAACAGTATTAGAGACAGTTTACATTATCCTAATTCTGTGGGACTTAGATAATTAAATAAAGATAAGAATGTGAGATAAAAGGCTTAATTAGGAGCCAACTAAAATGGAAAAAACATAAACTAAAATTGGAGGCTGGATTAGAGTCACTGAAGAGAAGATAAAGTAGCACCATCTTTATTATTACCACTTTTTTAATAAAGGGAAACAGGTTTATGTAAGAGAATGAACTCTGTGTTAGAAGGCAGGAAAGTGGGTTTAAACCCTTGCTTTGCTGTTAACATGTACAACCCATTAATAATGATTTCATCACAAATAAGAGATTCATCTTTTAAAAAGATATATAATCATGGATCTATTAGTAATACTTAGGAATTTTTCTTTTCCTTCAAGGTTAATTTGTGGAAAGCTTTCCAAAACATCAGTATATGAAGATGTGATTTGTGGTATCCTTCACCACATTTTGAATTCCTGAGAAAAAATGAGAAAAATGGTTTTTAGGGGGAACATATAGAAGTTTATTGGAAGAACTGGGAGCATTATAGTCATCCCCTACCTCCTCAAATTTTTCCCAGGTATAATTGGTATTTCCAACTATTTCTGTCATTAGTTCTTCAGGCCGCAAGTGTTTAAGTATATTTTTGTCACAGACATCATAAAATTCTCTTAGAAATCCCTCATAAGCTGTCTTTACAGAGGTGTTGAAGATGTACTCAATACACTTAAAAACAGTCTTTCCTTGAGGGAAGCAAAATCAAAAAAGACCAGTAACATATTTTACCAGTGACTAGAATATTCTCTACTTTGCCCTTTTTATCATTCCTATTGAGAAAGAAAAGTAAGTTAGTTCTCCATAGGACACAACCCTGTACAACACAAGAATATAGAAACATCTGGTCAGCTACAAGAAAGAGCCTTAGAGAAACAGCAGAAGGTCTAAGACTGTCTGGCTTCCGTTTTCCTCACAGGATGATATTTTAAACATATATCTGAATATGTCCTGCTTCTGCTGAAAATCTTTCCAAGGCTTCCAATTGCCCTTAGGGTAAATTCCAAACCTCAGGAGGATCAAAAAGCTCTCCATTACCTGACCATAGCCCCATTCAGCAGCCTCTTCTCACTTCCACTTGAATGTGGGCAAACTGACCCTCAGTGTACAAGTCCCAAAGCATGCAGTGAATGCTTCTTCTCTACCTGGCAGCTGCTGTCATTCTTCAGAGTTCCACATGAATCTGACTTTCTCAGAGTCAGTCTTCTGTTCCTCTTTCTCTCTCCTCTCACAGCCCATGTCACTGTGTGAAAATATTTCTGCGACGTCTGTGTTCACTGCATAATGAACCTCCTGATGGCACAGTTGCTACTGGTATTTCCACCAGACACCCACCAGAAACATGAGTCTCCCACCCTTTGAGCAGCCTTCATGTACTGTCCTATTTAAATTAAAGCCCTGTGCCCTCCCCTGTACCCAGTGGTGTGCTGGTTATGTTTTAACAATCAACTCTCTCAAGATAAAAGAGCCAGAATCCTCATTTGCAGCATTTGCCAATTTCTGTAAATATTCCCACAGTAGCTGATTTCAAGCTACGCACACTTTAATAATAAATGCTCAACATTTTTGAAAATGTAACGATCAGCTCTCACCAGCTGGTACCTGCTGGCTCCAGCATACCATTACCTGTAATTCTCTAGTTTCTTAATTGGTTTTCATTGGTGCTGATCCTCATCTGACATTATATTACATAATAATGTATTTGTGTAACGTCTTTCTGCCCCACTGGAATTTCAGCACCAGATTTTGTCTCTTTTTCACTGCAGTGTCTCCAGCACCTAGGAGTAGGGGCTCAAAAATAATTGTTAAATGCATAACTAGTGAAAAGTGCTGCAAAGAAAATATTTAATCCTGATTTCTTTCTCTCCACTTACCCTTTGATCTCTATTTTTATAAAAGCTGAGGAACTAAAACAATCACCTGAGAAGCTAAAATACGTTTACAAAGTATAGGGATACAAACCTTTCATGTACTCGAACATGTTCTCGGTCTCAAAACTTACTTGTTGGTTTGGTCCACAGGTATGGAGATGCCATCTGGAATTGAAGCAACATCATTTTGGTTCCAGTGTAAGAGCAACCAAAATGTATTCAGATACCAAACATGAAAGGAAGTCTGAATAATCAACCATAATACCATTATTGCCAGTACATTCCTCCCTAAAAAAAATTAAATAACTGTGAACTAAGTAACTATTTATGTAATTCAGCTTTTAAATAAATATGAAAATTAAAACACCTACCCTAGTATATGTTATACATTGCTTTTAAGCATATATGACTCTGTTTCACTGCTTGTGTTGGTCACCTTAATTGAGCAATTGCTGTTTTCACTTTAAGAGTATGCAGACCTAAGGTATCAAATGAGGAGGGGGTAGGGGCAGGGGGAAGGTCTTACAGAACATTAGTAAAATACTCTTCAAAAAAGGAACACCAGAAGGGAAAAAGATGGCAGCTTGAGAAGTGAGGCATAAACTTCCTCCCAAAACCATATAAAACACAAAAATACAACAAATACAACTAATCCTGAAAAAGCGACCTGAAGGTTACAGAATAGAGCCTACATGTGGGGAAAAGAGAAGACCTCACAGAAAAGGGTAAAGTAGCAAAGCTGCGATCCGGTGGAACCCAAGCCCTATCCAACCCCAGCCCACAGGTAGGAGGAACAGAAACGGAGCGGGGAGGGAGTAGAAGCCCAGCACAACACTGCTAATTACCCAGCCCTGGAGATCTACTACAGGAGCAAGAACCCACATTACATGGTGCTCTGGAAATTAGTAGGGTTGGAAAGCAAAGACAGGTGGAATACTGTGACAAGACTGAGATTCCAGCCACTTGTACAGAACAGGTACTTACAACTGGCCCCCTGAAACAAAAGAAAGGCAGACACATAGAAAGACTTCCCAACAGTAAGAGGGTTGCCAAAGGGCAAAGATTACCCAGAGCTTGCTGCTCAGGAGAAAAGGGCAGGTGGACAAAATCATCCTGGCAGGTCATCCCAGCAGGTTGGGAACTTTTCAGATGCTCCATCCCCCTGGCTGGCAACAGAGCCCCAAGACCCCCCACTGTGATAAGCAGCATGCTGCTCATTCCTCCAGGCAGGCACTGGTCCCACACACCTGCTGCCCCACCATCACTCCAGGCCAACCAGAGGGTGGCCCCACCTATGGCAGCTACAGGGGTGTAGCACAGAGGCTTCTCCCTGCATGCTTATCCCTCTAGACCTGGCAATGGGGGCAGGAAAGAGCTCTTTCTTCCCATCAGGCTCGGGTTCCAATCACCTGCGACCACCACCATTGATCCAGAGAGTAGAGCTTCTGAGCACTAGACGGCGCTACCTACACAAAGTTACTATTCCATAGGAATCACTAAAAAAATGAAACAACAAAAGAATTTTGGCCAAACAAAACTACAGGAAAAGTTGCCAGTAAGAGGGCTAAGTGAAACTGAAATCACCAATCTTCTTGATAAAGATTTCAAAATAAAGTCATAGACATGCTCACAGAGTTACAGAAAAATACTCAAGACCTCAGGGAGGATTTCAAGAAAGAGGACCTTGGAAAAATACAGTTCTGAAATGAAACATACAGTGGAGGGATTTGAAAGCAGATTAGATGAGGTAGAGGAGATGGTAAATGAAACAGAAGTTAGAGAATAGGAATACAAAGACGCTGAGGCACAGAGAGAACAAAGGATCTCTAGGAATGTAAGATTATTGAGAACTGTGACCAATCCAAACAAAACAATATTTGCATTATAGGAGTACTTACAGAAGGAGAGAAAGAAAAAGGGGTAGGAAGTATCTTTGAGGAAATAATTGCTGAAAGCTTCCCCATTTGGGGGAAGGAACTAGTCTGTCAGGCCATGGATGTGCACAGATCTCCCAACACAAGGGACCCAAAGAAGACAACACTAAGATATATAATAGTTAAAATGGCAAAGGTCAAAGATAAGGACAGAGTATTTAAAGCAGCCAGAGAGAGAAAAAAGATCACATACAAAGGAAAACCCATCAGGCTTTCATCAGACTTCTCAACAAAAACCTTACAGGCCAGAAGGGAGTGGCATAATATATTTAATGCAATGAAAGAGAAGGACCTTGAACTAAGAATACTCTACCTGGCAAAATTATCATTTAAATTTGAAGCAGGGATTAAACAATTTCCAGATAAGCAAAAGTTGAGAGAATTTACCTCCCACAAACCATCTCTACAGTGTATTTCAGAGGGACTGCTATAGATGTAAGTATGCCTAAGGCTAAATAGCTGTCACCAGAGAAAATAAAACCACAGCAAAGGAAATACACCAACTAAATACTAACCAAATGCAAAATTAAATCAACTATTGCCAAAGTCAGTCAAGGGATACACAAAGAGTATAGAATATGATACCTAATATATAAAGAGTAGAGGAGGAAGAAAAAGAAGGGAGGGAAAAAAAAGAACCTTTACATTGTGTTTGAAATAGTATACTAAGCAAGTTAAGTTAGCCTGTTAGATAGTAAAGGAGCTACCCTTGAAACTTGGGAAACCACAAATCTAAAGCCTGCAATGACAATAAATACATATCTATCAATAATCACCCTAAATGTAAATGGACTGACCGCACCAATCAAAAGACATAGAGTTACATAATGGATAAAAAAATAAGACCCATCTATATGCTGCTGACAGGAGACTCACTTCAAACCCAAAGACATACACAGACTAAAAGTGAAGGGTGGAAAAGATATTTCATGAAAATAATAGGGAGAAAAAGCAGGAGTTGCAGTACTTAGACAAAATAGACTTCAAAACAAAGAAAGTAAGAAGAGACCAAGAAAGACATTACATAATGATAAAGGGGTCAGTCCAACAAGAGGATATAACCATTATAAATATCTATGCCCCCAGCACAGGATCACCTACATATGTGAAACAAATACTAATGGAATTAAAGGGGGAAATAGAATGCAATGAATTCATTTTAGGAGACCAACACACCACTCACTCCAAAGGACAGATCAACCAGATGGAAAATAAGTAATAAGACAGAGGCACTGAACAACATATTAGAACAAGTGGACCTAACAGACATCTACAGAACACTAAAACAAAAATCAGCAGGATACACATTCTTCTCAAGTGCACATGGAACATTTTCCAGAATAGATCACATACTAGGCCACAAAAAGAGCCTCAGTAAATTAAGAAGGACTGAAATTGTGCCAAGCAGCTTCTCAGACCACAAAGGTATGAAACTAGAAATAAATTATGCAAAGAACAAAAAAAGTCCACAAACGCATGGAGGCTTAACAACATGCTCCTAAATAATCAATGGGTCAATGATCAAATAAAAACAAATCAAGCAATATATGGAGACAAATGAAAACAACACCCCAAAATCAGTGGGATTCAGTGAAAGCAGTTCTAAAAGAAAAATATATAGCAATACAGTCTTACCTCAAGAAAGAAAAACAATCCCAAATGAATGGTCAACACTCACAATTAATCTAACTGGCAAAAGAAGAACGAATGAGGCCCAAAGTCAGTATAAGGAGGGACATAATAAAAATTAGAGCAGAAATAAATAAAATTGAGAAGAAAACAATAGAAAGAATCAGTGAAACCAGGAGCTAGTTTTTGAGAAAATAAACAAAATAGATAAGCCCCTAGCCATACTTATCAAGAAAAAAAGAGAATTTACACACATAAATAGAATCAGAAATGAGAAAGGAAAAATCTCAATGGACACCACAGAAATATAAAGTATTATTAGAGAATACTATGAAAATCTATATGCTAAAAAATTGGATAACCCAGAAAAAAGGGACAACTTTCTAGAAAAATACAACTTTCCGAGACTGACCCAGGGAGAAAAAGAAAATCTGAACAGATCAATTAACAGCAATGAAATTGAATTGGTAATCAAAAAACTACCTAAGAACAAAACACCCAGACCAAACAGCTTCATTGCTGAATTTTATCAAACATTTAGAGAAGACCTTATTAATACCCATGCTCCTTAAAGTTTTTCAAAAAGTAGAAGAGAAGGGAATACTTCCAAACTCATTCTATGAGGCCAGCATCACTCTAATACCAATACCAGTCGAAGACACCACAAAAAAAGAAAATTACAGACCAATATCCTTGATGAACATAGAGGCTAAAATACTAAAAAAAAAAAAAACTAGCAAACTGAATTAAAAAATACATCAAAAAGATCATCCATCATGATCAAGTAGGATTTATTCCAGGGATGGAAGGATGGTACAATATTGAAAAATCCGTCAACATCATACACCACATCAACAAAAAGAAGAACAAAAAACCACATGATCATCTCCATAGATGCCGAAAAAGCATTCAACAAAATTCAACACCCATTCATGATAAAAACTCTCAACAAAATGGATATAGAGGTCAAGTACCTCAACATAATAAAGGCCATATATGACAAACCCACAGCCAACATTACACTTAACAGCAAAAAACTATTCCTCTAAGATTGAGAACAAGACAAGGATGCCCACTCTCCCCACTTTTATTCAACACAGTACTGGAGGTCCTAGCCACGGCAATGAGACAACACAATAAACAAAAGGCATCCATATTGGTAAAGAAGAAGTTAAACTGTCACTGTTTGCAGATGATATGATATTGTACATAAAAAACCCTAACGAATCCACTCCAAAACTATTAGAATTAAAACTTAATTCAGCAAAGTTGCAGGATAAAAAATTAATACACAAAAATCTGTGGCATTCCTATATACTAAAAATGAACAAGCAGAAAGAGAAATCAGGAAAACAATTCTATTCAGAACTGCATCAGAAAGAATAAAATACCTAGGAATAAACCTAACCAAGGAGATGAAAGACCTATACCCTGAAAACTACAAAACCGATAAATGGAAACACATTCTATGCTTATAGATAGGAAGAATTATTATTGTCAAAATGGCCATCCTGCCTAAAGCAATCTACAGATTCAATGTAATCCCCATGAAAATTCCAACAGCATTCTTCTTCAACGAACTAGAATTGTTCTAAAATTCGTATGGAACCACAAAAAGCCCCAAATAGCCAAAACAATCCTGAGAAGGAAGAATAAAGCTGGGGGGATTATGATCCCCAACTTCAAGCTCTACTACAAAGCTACAGTAATCAATTTGTACTGGCACAGGAACAGACCCATAGATCAATGGAACAGAATAGAGAGCCCAGATATAAACCTAAGCATATATGGTCAATTAATATATGATAAAGGAGCCATGGATATACAACAGGAAAATGACAGCCTCTTCAACAACTGGTGTTGGAAAAATTGGACAGCTACATGTATGAGAATGAAGCTGGATTATTGTCTAACTCCATACACAAAAGTAAACTTGAAATGGATCAAAGAACTGAATGTAAGTCATGAAACCATAAAACTCTTAGGAGACAACATAGGCAAAAATCTCCTGAATATAAACATGAGCAACTTCTCCCTGAATGCATCTCCTCGAGCAAGGGAAAGAAAAGCAAAAATGAATAAGTGGGACTACATCAAACTAAAAAGCTTCTGTATGGCAAAGGACACCATCAACAGAACAAAAAGGCATCCAACTGTATGGGAGAATATATTTGTAAATGACATATCCGACAAGGGGTTAACGTCCAAAATATATAAAGAACTCACACACCTCAACACCCATAAAGCAAATAACCCTATCAAAAAAGGGGCAGAGGATCTGAACAGACATTTCTCCAAAGAAGAAATTCAGATGGCCAACAGGCACCTGAAAAGATGCTCCACATCGCTAAGTATTAGGGAAATTCAAATTAAAAAAATGAGATATCACCTCACACCAGTTAGGATGGCCAACATCTGAAAGACAAGGAACAACAAATGCTGGCAAGGATGCAGAGAAAGGGGAACCCTCCTACACTACTGGTGAGAATGTAAATTAGTTCAACCCTTGTGGAAAGCAATATGGAAGTCCTCAAAAAACTAAAAATAGAAATACCATTCGACTCAGGAATTCCACTCCTGGGAATTTACCCAAAGAAAACAAGTTCTGAGATTCAAAAAGACACATGCACCTTTGATTATTGCAGCACTATTTATAATAGCCAAGATATGGAAGCAACCTAAGTGTCCTTCAGTAGATGAATAGATAAAGAAGATGTGGTACATATACACAATGTGATATTATTCAGCCATAAGAAGGAAACAAATCCAGACATTTGCAACAATGTGGATGGAGCTAGAGGGTATTATGCTCAGTGAAATAAGCCAGGAGGAAAAAGACAAGTACCAAATGATTTCACTCATTTGTGAAGTACAATTAACAAAGCAAAACTGAAGAAAAAAAACAACAGCTGACTCACAGACTGCAAGAAGGGACTGGCCTTTATAGTCCCATAATGTAGGGGGGTCATGGGGAAGGCAGTACAGCACAGAGATGACAAGTAGTGACTCTAGCATCTTACTATGCTGATGGACAGTGACTGCAGTGGGATGTCTGAGAGGGACTTGAGAATATGGGTGAATATAATAACCACAATGTTACTCATGTGAAACCTTAATAAAATTGTATATCAATGATTCCTTAATTTAAAAAAAGAGGGGGAGAGGGAGGGAGAGAGAAAGAGCAATTACTAGATCATTTCAGTATTGCTCATAGTATGAGAACAGTGGATATGAAACTGTCTAAAGAAAGTGATGATTCAGTCACTGTTGAATAATGAGAAACAAATTAAATATGATTACTCATCAAACCAGAAAAAATCAGAAAGCTTAGTAACACTGCGTTGGTGAAAGTGTGTAAAGTAACATTTCATATACTGCTGGTAGTAACATAAATTGGTATGATCTCTACATATGGTAATTTGGCAACATTTAATTATTAAAGAAAAAAGGGTAAACATTATTCTATCTTCCTGTGTGAAGGATTCTTGAGGGTAGCCAAGTGGTCTCATTGATGAGGAAAAGTTCTTCTTTACAGAATTCGGTTAATAACTTTGGAAGGAAAGATAAGATTGTAAGTATTACCATTTTGCAAACTTCAACCAAAACAATGGATGGAATTATTAAAGGTTGGTGGGAAACATTTCAGTGGCACAATCATGTGGTCACCACCTAAATCCACTGATGAATCTGGTTGTTTTACCAGAAATAATGAACAAAAGAATGGAGAGGTGAAAAGAAATTGGGCCTAGATTTGCTTTAAAATACTTCAGCTTAAACAGTAACAACTACAAAAAGAGCAAAAGTGATAGATGAAAGAAGTGTGGCAAAATGTTGATGACTGCTGTAACTGTGTGATGGGTTCATTATACCATCATCTCTATTTTGTATGTTTGAAATTTCAAATAATAAAAAAAAGTAAGGCATACATACCAGCAATTTCCTAAGGGAATAAGCATACAGTAATTTAATTTGGGGCAGTAAATTAAATATAAATGGAAAATCACTGATAATAATGAGAATACTATTTTGTGCAGGTATCTAAAAAAAATTAGAGATAACAGTTTTGATAATTAAAAGAACTTTATTCCTTTACCTCATCACCTTAAATTATTTCCTTCTATACTTTTAGAATCTGTTTTTAAGAATCCAAATTACTTAAGACATAAATTTCTAAGAAAATGCATTTGGCTTGTGAGTGTAAGATGTTTTAAGTTTTCAGTGATCACTATCAAATCAGCAATGCAACAAGGAAATTTTTCAAATCTTGATTTATCAGAAAGATGCCTACAATAGCTACTAATGTATCCCCCTTAAAGTGTGAAAACTCTCAGAAGTGAAAATGTTTTTCTTGGAAGGGTTTTATTCCTAAAGAAAAGTTTTCTCTTTATATGAAAGCCCAACAAATCAGAGATTTCATTTATATGGAAAGTATTTTCTGATAGTTAGCTTAAAGAAAATATGACTTGTGAATTTCATTTTCTATCAATAAATTATTTTATTATATATATAATATAATCAGAATAGAGCTGTATAAACCCACTGCATTTGTCAATGATGATGTGGAGTTCTATAAAACTTCCATTTTTTAATCTATAATTTCTCTAATTTTCATAAATATTTAAAAGGCATTAGATGTTGGCAATGGAAAGTAATAAACCAATTCTTAGGGCAGAGGTTTACTACAATCAGTTTCTAGATCCTGAGAATAAAAAAAACATAAAAATCCAAGGTACTTTTGACAAATTCAACCTTTTCTCCACTAATTAATGAATATTAATTTAGCATACACTATTTGTCAGGCATGGGACAAAACATAAGCTAAAAACTGTCCTGGCTTACACACAGCTTACTGTCTAGTGTAGTAGTCATCACCTCTTAAATCCAGATAGTAAATATTTTGAGCTTGCGACTGTACAGTCTTTGGTGCAACTACTCAGTGATGCCATTTTGTAGCACAAAACAGCCACAGACAATATGTAAACAAGTGAGTGTGGATGTGTTCCAATAAAGCTGTATTTACAAAAATAGGAGGGTGCCCATGGGCGTGTATTACCAGCCCAGGACCCATGGTCTAGTAGGTGAAGGCAACATGTAATCAGGCATCTAGGACACAGTTTCTGACTAAAGAAGGGCTTAAGGGTTTCAAGAAGGTTTCGCAAAGGATGATTAAATAAGCCATCATTACATCAAATCCAAAAGATAGAAGGCAAGAAATAAAGAATCTAAGAACATAAATGAAGGGAATAAAAAGCATGTACAGAAAAGAGGAACACCAAATGAGGTTTCTTTTTAAAAAGAAAACAAAACATTACGATTAGCACACATAATGTAGTGGGGGAGGGGGAGGACACGGGAAAGGCAGTATTTACAAAGACAAGTCATGATTCCATAGCATCTTATTATGCTCATGGACAGTGACTGTAATGGGGTTGGTGGGGCGGACTTGATAATAGGGTGTCTAGTAACCATAATGTTCAAGTGATTGTACATTAACAATACCAAAAAAAAAAGTCATTTCCTCATTAGACTGATCCAGAAAAAAAAGGAAATAACCAATATCAGGTGTGGAAAATGTGATAAAACTACACTGAATATTACTCACTACTACAGTGATGCATACTTTTTCTTAATGAAAGAAGTTCATTACAAAACATCCAAAATCCTCATAAAGTTTTTCACTCCTTAAATCCCTAATTATTTTATCCCAAATGTATCCCTTTTACATACTACTTTAAAAAATATCTGACTCCTCATGATTCTTATTTGTCTAGTGGTCAACCAAGGGGAGGGGTGGGGGAGGGCGAGTGGGGAGGGAGGGAGAAGGGGACTGAGGGGTATTATGATTGGCACACATGGTGTGCAGGGTCACGGGGAAGACAGTGTAGCACAGAGAAGACAAAAAGGGACTCTGTGGCATCTTCCTATGCTGATGGCCAGCGACTTCAATGGGGTATGGGGAGGGATTCAATAATATGGGTGAATGTAGTAACCACAATGTTTTTCATGTGAAACCTTCATAAGAGTGTATCAATGATACCTTAATAAAAAAAATTATGCATGCTGTGTATGATAAGGGTAATGGTTATAATTGCTTTAAGCTACTTTTCAATAATTCACATACTATGTACTTAAACATTTGTGTATTTTGAAATCTTCTGTCTAAAATTGGCTACAACTTCTACTTTAGAAAGGGATTCCATATTGACATTACAAATAAAGTCACATAAAAGTAATCACACCTCCTCAGGACTCTTGAAGATTGGTGACTCATTTTACAAACAGCTTCTGTAAAGGGAACCACCAGACTCCTCCAGTTCCTGGAATCATGCATCCAGGATATTCTTGGGGCAGAAGGAAAACTGATAGTGCTTCTTGTTGTGGAGAACACACCAAGAATCTGCAGTTGAAATTGGATCAGGAAAAAGCCCCGGATATTTTAGATAACAGTATTGTAAGAAACAAGCTATGAGTGGATTAAAGATGGCGGCATGAGAGGTGAGACAGAGGTTTCCTCCTAAAACCTCATATAATATGAAAATAAACCTACATCAAATACTCTTGAAAGAGCAACAGAAAAGAGGACGGCAACAAACTGCATACACCTGGAGACAAGGGCAGCCCTCACAGAAAAGGGTAACGTACTAAAGCTGAGGTCCTGCGGGATCCAAGCCCTTCCCCCACCCCAGCTCACCAGTGGGAGGAACAGGAACGGAGCAGGGAGTGGAGATGTGGGACTGCTGAATACCTAACTCTGGAGATCTGCTCTGAGAGCACAAACCTACATTACATGGTGCTTGCATGATACTCTTGTAATTAGGGGGTTGGAAAGCTAAGACAGGCAGAATTCCTGGAGAGACAAAGAATCCAGCTGCTTGTGAAAGCAGGGATCCATACCCAGCAGCTCGGGGACAAAAGAAGGGCGGGCAGTCTGAGAGACTTCTGAACAAAGAAGCCCTTAGCAAGAGAGCTACTAAAGGGGCAAGGATTGCACGGAGCTTACTGCTCAGGAGAAAGGACAGACAGACTAAATTGTCTGGGTGCACTCTGCCCAGCAGGTTGGGAGCTCTCACAATCTTCAGGTGCTCCAGCTCCCTGGCTGCCTACATGGCTCCAAGAACCCTTTCTATGACAGCAGACACTGCTCCTTTCTTCTGGCCAGCCCCAATGGGCTGGAAAACTGGGAAATCCTTCCCTGGTGTTAGGCCAGCCAGAGGGAAGATCTGCCCATAGCAACTAAAAACGTAAAGCACACAGGCTTATACCTGTGTGCTCAGCCCACTGATTCAGGCAGTGGAGACAGGCATAGCAGCCAGGAACCAGCAAACACCCCTTTCCTCCCCGGAAGCACCAATACCACTCTCCTACAATCCCCACATTGCTTCAGGGGCTGAGCAGCTCCACAGAGTAGAGCTACTGGGCACGAGAGGGCGCCATACACAAATATGAAACGCCAAAAGAACCTGATCCAGAGTAAAATTATGAACACAACTCCTGAGAAAGATTTAAATGATATGGACCTTATGACTCTCCTTGAAAGGGAGTTCAAAATATTAACATGCTCATGGAGGTACGGAAAGATATTCAAGAACTCAGGAATGAATTCCGGTCAGAGATCCAATCATTGAAGAACACAATGGACGGTATTAAAAGCACATTGGATACTGTGGAGGAGACAATAAATGAAATAGGAACTAGAGAAGAGGAATATAAAGAAGCTGAGGCACAGAGAGAAAAAAGGATCTCTAAGAATGAAAGAATATTGAAAGAACTGTGTGACAATCCGAACGGAACAATATTCGCATTATAGGGGTACCAGAGGAAGAAGAGAGACAAAAGGGATAGAAAGCGTCTTTGAGAAGGTGATTGCTGAAAACTTCCACAATATGGGGAAGGAGATAGTCTCTCAGGCCATGGAGCTGCGCAGATCTCCCAACACAAGGGACCCAATAAAGACAACAGCAAGACATATAGTAATTAAAATGGCAAAGATCAAGGATAAGGACAGACTCTTAAAAGCAGCCAGAGAGAGAAATAGGATCACATACAAAGGAAAACCCATCAGGCTATCATCAGACTTTTCAGCAGAAACCTTACAGGCTAGAAGGGAGTGGCATGATGTATTTAATGCAATGAAGCAGAAGGGCCTTGAACCAAGATTACTTTATCCAGGAAGATTATCATTTAAATTTGAAGGAGGGATTAAACAATTCCCAGATAAGCAAAAGCTGAGAGAATTTGCCTCCCACAAACCATCTCTACAGTGTATTTTGGAGGGACTGCTATAGATGGAAGTGTTCCTACAGATTAATAGCTGTCACCAGAGGTAATAAAACCACAGTAAAGAAAATAGAACAGCTAATTACTAAGAAAATGCAAAATTAAATTAACTATTCCCAAAGTCAATCAAGGGATAGACAAACAGTACAGAATACGATACCTAATATATAAACAATGGAATAGAAAGAAAAAGGAGGAAACAAACCAACAAAGAACCTTTAGATTGTGTTTGTAATAGCATATAAGGTTAGTTGTTAGACGTTTAGATAGTAGGGAAGTTAACCTTGAACCTTTGGCAACCACGAATCTGAAGCCTGCAATGGCAGTAAGTACATACATATCCATAATCACCCTAAATGTAAATGGACTGAATGCACCAGTCAAAAGATATAGAGTCACTGAACGGATAAAAAACAAGACCCATCCATATGCTATCTTCAAGAAACTCACTTTAAACCCAAAGACATACACAGACTAAAAGTGAAGAGATGGAAAAAGATATTTCATGCAAACAACAAAGAGAAAAAAGCAGGTGTTGCAGTACTTGTATCAGACAACATAGACTTCAAAACGAAGCAAGTAGCAAGAGATAAAGAAGGACATTACATAATGATAAAGGGGTCAGTCCAACAAGAAGATATAACCATTATAAATATATATGCACCCAACACAGGAGTGCCAGCATATGTGAAACAAATACTAACAGAATTAAAGGAGTAAATAGACAGCAATGCATTCATTTTAGGAGACTTCAACACACCACTCACTCCAAAGGACAGATCAAACAGAGAATAAGTAAAGACACAGAGGCACTGAACAACACACTAGAACAGATGGACCTAACAGATATCTACAGAACTCTGCACCCAAAAGCAGCAGGATACACATTTTTCTCAGGTGCACATGGAACATTTTCCAGAATAGACCACATACTAGGCCACAAAAAGAACCTCAGTAAATTCAAAAATATTGAAATCCTACCAACCAACTTCTCAGATCACAAAGGTATAAAACTAGAAATAAATTTGAGAAAGAAATCACAAAAGCTCACAAATACATGGAGACTTAACAACATTCTCTTAACTAATCAGTGGGTTAACGACCAAATCAAAACAGAAAGGAAAGAATATATGGAGACTAATGATAACAACAACACAAAGCCACAACTTCTGTGGGACACAGCAAAGGCAGTTCTAAGAGGAAAGTATATTGCAATCCAGGCCTATTTAAAGAGAGAAGAACATTTCCAAATGAATAGTCTAAAGACACAATTACTGAAATTGTAAAAAGAAGAACAAATGAGGCCCAAAGTCACGAGAAGGAGGGACATAATAAAGATTAGAGAAGAAATAAATAAAATTAAGAAGAATAAAACAATAGAAAAAAATCAATGAAACCAAGAGCTGGTTCTTTGAAAAAATAAACAAAATAGATAAACCCCTAGCCAGACTCATTAAGAGAAAAAGAGAATCTACACACATAAACAGAATCAGAAATGAGAAAGGAAAAATAACAACGGACTCCACAGAAATACAAAGAATTATAAGAGAATATTATGAGAATCTATATGCTAACAAGCTGGAAAACATAGAAGAAATGGACGACTTCTTAGAAAAATACAACCTTCTAAGACTGACCAAGCAAGAAACAGAAAAACTAAACAGACCAATCACCAGCAATGAAACTGAATCAGTAATCAAAAAACTACCCAAGAACAAAACCCCCGGTCCCGATGGATTCACCTCTGAATTCTACCAGACATATAGACAAGAAATAACACTAATTCTCCTTAAAGTTTTTCAAAAATAGAAGAGGAGGGAATACTTCCAAACTCATTCTATGAAGCCAGCATCACTCTAATACCAAAACCGGGCAAAGACCTCACCAAAAAAGAAAATTAGACCAATATCCCTGATGAACGTAGATGCAAAAATACTCAACAAAATATTAGGAAACCGAATTCAAAAATACATCAAGAGGATCATACACCATGATCAAGTGGGATTCATCCCAGGGATGCAAGGATGGTACAACATTTGAAAATCCATCAACATCATCCACCACATCAACAAAAGGAAGAACAAAAACCACATGATCATCTCCATAGATGCTGAAAAAGCATTTGACAAAATTCAGTATCCATTCCTGATTAAAACTCTCAACAAAATGGGTATAGAGGGCAAGTACCTCAACATCATAAAGGCCATATATGACAAACCCACAGCTAACATCATACTTAACGGCGAGAAACTGAAAGCTTTTCATCTAAGATCGGGAACAAGACAGGGATGCCCACTCTCTCCACTGTTATTCAACATAGAACTGGAGGTCCTAGCCATGGCAATCAGACAAAACAAAGACATACAAGGCATCCAGATTGGTGTAAAGAAGAAGTCAAATTGTCACTATTTGCGGATGACATGATATTGTACATAAAAAACCCTAAAGACTCCACTCCAAAACTACTAGAACTAATAATATGAATTCAGCAAAGTTGCAGGATACAAAATTAACACACAGAAATCTGTTGCTTTCCTATACACTAATGATGAACTAACAGAAAGAGAATCAGAAAAACAATTCCATTCACAATTGCATCAAAAAGAATAAAACACCTAGGAATAAACCTAACAAAGGAAGTGAAAGACCTGTACTCTGAAAACTACAAGACACTCCTAAGAGAAATTAAAGAGGACACTAACAAATGGAAATGCATCCCATGCTCTTGGCTAGGAAGAATAAATATTGTCAAAATGGCTATACTACCTAAAGCAATCTACAGATTCAATGCAATCCCTATCAAACTACCAAGAGCTTTCTTCAATGAACTGGAACAAATAATTCTAAAATTCATATGGAACCACAAAAGACCCCGAATAGCCAAAGCAATCCTGAGAAGGAGGAATAAAACAGGGGGAATTACGCTCCCTGACTTCAAGCTCTACTACAAAGCCACAGTAATCAAGACAATTTGGTATTGGCACAAAAACAGACCCACAGACCAGTGAAACAGAATAGAAAATCCAAACATTAACCCAAACATATACAGTCAATTAATATTTGATAAAGGAGCCTTGGATATACAATGGGGAGATGATGGCCTCTTCAGCAGCTGGTGTTGGAAAAACTGGACAGCTACATGTAAGAGAATGAAACTGGACTACAGTCTAACCCCATGCACAAAGGTAAACTCAAGGTGGATCAAAGACCAGAATGTAAGTCATGAAACCATAAAACTCAGAAAAAAACATAGGCAAAAATCTCTTGTACATAAACATGAGCGACTTCTTCATGAACATATCTCCCCAGGCAAGGGAAACAAAAGCAAAAATGAACAAGTGGGACTATATCAAGCTGAAAAGCTTCTGTACAGCAAAGGACACCATCAGTAGAACAAAAACAGATCCTACAGTATGGGAGAATATATTCATAAATGACTCGCTGCACTATTTACAATAGCCAAGAGATGGAAGCAACCTAAGTGTCCATCAGTAGATGAATGGATAAAGAAGATGTGGTACATATACACAATGGAATATTATTCAGCCATAAGAAGAAAACAAATTCTACCATTTGCAACAACATGGATGGAACTAGAGGGTATTATTCTCAGTGAAATAAGCCAAGCCAAAAAAGACAAGGATCAAATGGTTTCACTCATATGTGGAGTATAAGAACTAAGAAAAAAACTGAAGGAACAGAACAGCAGCAGACTCACAGAACCCAAGAACGGACTAATAGTTACCAAAGGGAAAGGGACTGGGGAAGATGGGTGGGAAGGGGGGGATAAGAGGGAAAAAGGGGCATTATGATTGCAAATGTAATGTTGGGGGGGCATGGGGAGGGCTGTACATCTATGGGATGTGAACAATTTCCAGGAATGTGTTGTTTTAATTTGTCTGATTTTTCGCATACTGTTCAAGATCAAATAGACGACATTAATCATGGTATTGATAAGTTTTCACAAATGCCTGGATTGTTAAATTGGTTTTCTTTCTTTCATTGGATATGGCCTATAATTGTAGGTCTAATACTGTTATGCATTTGTATTCCTGTTCTCCTAGTGTGTGTGTGGAAGGCAGTTGTTGGTCTTTTAAAGCCCATACAAGCATATGCTACTTTTCAAGAATTAACTTCAAGAAATAAGTGATTCCTTTTAAACAACTTTGTGAAATCATATACGGATTCCCCACCTGCATTTGCTGCAAGAAAATAACCATGTATATTGTGATTTCATCCAGAATTATAGCTGCTGGCTGTCCTCTCTTTTGTATTTTATCTCCCTGTTTGGTCCCAGGAGATGGCTGGTTAGCCAGAGACGGGAAAGATTCCTCGCTGGAGGAACAACCTAAGACAGGCACAGTCGCAAGGGACCTCAGGTGAGCAACGTGGGGGCCAAGTGAGGTGAGGCATAGAACCTCACCCCTCCAGACGAGAGAGACATTGCCTGTGACAAGCTATGTCACAGGCCGAGCCCAGCTAATCATTATTCTGGTACCTTCCACAAATATATGCATATGCATTTGTGTCAATTAAAACAAAAAAGGGGGAAATGTGGGATTCACTTATAATTTAAGTATAAAAACCATATGAATAATCATAGTTGACTTGATTGATTATAGTAACTGAATTAGTTTCTCTGATATGACTGCCTTTGCACTGTTCACCTGTGAGAACTTGTTCACTATGTTCCTTGCATTGTTCACCTTGTGGGAGCTTGTTCACTGTATTGGGACTTGTTCGTTGCATGGTGAGCAATAATGTCTTGTGTACTGAAAAGTTGTTAAGAGAAAAAAACCTCAAAAGTTCACATCACAAGAAAAAATAATTTGTAACTATGTATGTTGAAGGATGTTAACTAAACTTACTGTGATAATCATTTCACAAAAAAAAAAAAAAAAAGAAACAAGCTATGGGACCAGTGGGTTCACTCCACCATTTTCCAAGTAGAATAATCATTTAGTTTTCCTAAAACCTACTGTTCCAACTCCATCACTCCTTGCACCCCAAATGCCTCTGAAGAAGTATGTGAGAGCCATCCTCCCTATTTTATATTGGGGTACATGAAGGAAATAAAAGTGAAATCACATGAGCACATTCAATACTGAGTCAATCGTGACAGATCAGAGAACCATACCCAGATCTATCTGACCTAACTGCTATCACGGCAGAGAAAAGGTCATGTGTTCACCTCACCAATCCTGTTTCATCATCTGGGGCTCACAAGAAAATGGCATTTCTTGCCACCCCTGCAGTTAGGTGGGGCCAGGGGTCTGAGTTTTAGCTAAGGGAATGTGAGTCAAAGGGATATGACATTTCAGGCATGGCCCCTGAAACCTCTCATGTGGCCTTCCATATACTCTTCCTCACCTGCCAATCAAATACAGAAGATCTATTGAAGGAATTCTGGCCTCAGGGCCTAGAACTCCAGAAAGAAGGGAGCCTGAGTCACCCCTAAATGAACCTACGTAGAGGTGGGAAGGATAGCAGAATATGTGCCCTAAAATATGCCACTCTGCCCTGATTTTGAGCTGAAGGCAAGTGAAAGAAGCAGGCAGAATGAGCTCTCTGGCTTCCCTCACCTGAAAACAGAATAGGAACTCCCCTGGTGAAGCTGTCATCCTGCCCCCAGCTTTCTGTGCCAGAAAGGGGATAACAGCCTGATTGGCAGATATGATCCAGCACTTAAAAATGGTCTACACATACAGACTTTACTAACTAGCCCTTTATCTACCATCAGTTCTCCCATATATGTGCCTTTCCATAATTTGGTGTCCCTAAGAGCTCAAAGTCCTTTTCCTTTGTCTTGTCTCTTTATAAAATTATTCTTTGCCAAAATGTTATATAAGCCCAAGTTCTGACTACCCTTTAGGTTACTCATCACTGAGTATATGAGCAGGATGCACACATTCACTGACTGTTGGTTTTTCTCTTGTTAATCTGTTTTTTCTCAGTCTAATTTGCAGGGGCCCAGCCACTGAAACAAAGATGGGTAGAGGGAAAATAATTTTTTCCTCCCTTTCAGGTGCCTATCCCCAACCCTCATTGGATTATGATGTGGAAAAAATTTTCATTATGTTAAGCCACTGAGATTTGAAAGCTGTTTGCTACAGCAGGTAGAATCATTGATTCTATGTAATAGATCTAAGATATTCTTAAATATAGTGTCATAAGTGTTAAGATGATATATGCAACAATAAACTGCACAGTACTATATATTATTATTATTATTACATTAATGTTCTTACAATTTGTTTTTTCAGATTTCCAGAAGATCAGGATTTCTGTGGAATGCCAGTAGATGTATATGGTAAAATAGTGTCACAAAATCAAGTAACTTCTAGAATAGGGTCAAAAAAGCTGATTTCTTTCAGTGTATTACATCATAAAAGGCTAAGGCTTGGTGGAAGATTCTGGAAATTCCACAATTTACCCCACAGTCCACATCGATAGAAACTGTTTCTCCAGATTCTCTTTTGGATACAAGAAATGCAAAAAGACCATATAAACAGATGGAAAGGAATATTTCTAAACTTCATATGTTATTTATCATTTTACACTACTTATTCATTTATATTATTTATACATGATTTATATTATTTATTGTATATTTTATTATTTATAAGATACAACCTTTCTGCCTCCTTTCAAAATAATTTACTTTGAAAAATTTGTATTTTCAAAATCAATTTATAAGAGAAATTTATAAAACATTACCTTAGAGTAGGTAGCAATTTATTATCTCTGGAGTATGTACAATGAATTTGGGCTGCAATAATAGCAAAATTTTATATGCTCCATCTGAGAGCTGAAATCATTTGACTCCACACTAAGCCTGTACCCTGAGATCTGAAACTACCTACCCACCACATACCTTACCATCTACATTTACATTACTTTGGGATTCCACTGTTTCATTAGCATTTACTACTGATCAGCCTTTACTATTCCAATAGGCACCTGCCCTTGCAAATGGCTTAATTGTTCATTATTAGGAACTTCCTGAAAAATCCATTAACTCTTCAATGTAAAGCAGTAACAGACAGTTTATGCCCTAAGATTCTTTGAATCTCTTACCTCAGAATTCTTGCCTTGCTGTTTTTATCCATCCTGGATCGCTGTATTTTTTTTCCCAGTCCTAATCAGCTGACAGTGGGAGACCACGGCATTTAGCTTCCCTGGGCTTCTCTGGTTCCCACGCGAGGTTGTTGGACCCAACAGGGCCTCCAGTCCTCTGAGGTGTGACTGAAAAGGGTGATGAACCAATGGGACCACAGGGATTTGCTAAGGGGCAAGGAATGCCTGCAACAGGGGATAAGCAAGTTCCATCCAGTGGCTAGCAGTGGGTACAAGATGTGCACAACTATTTTCTGAACCAGTAAGCCAACCTGGGGTCAACTCAACAAGGGAGGAACGGACATGACCTAGCCAAACAGGACTAGAATGAGTTCTATCTTCTACAGACAGACAGGCAGGGCAAGAAGGCCAGAGAAGGCAGAGGGCAGCCTAAGGGTGCCTTCCCTTCACATTGCTATCCTCCCTTATATACTGTTAAATTAATGAAACAAGGAGGCCAGTACACCTAGATGGCTCTAACGCCGCAGCGGCCTACCTCTACAAACCAAATCTAGACCCAAACGTGCCTCACAGTTATGAAATCAAAACCTGAGGACATCCAGTCACAAAGAGCCAACTAGGCTTTAAGCTCTAGACAATCAGATAATTTCTTTTCTTTGCCGCTGTACTTTCTCTACATAAAACTTTCCCCTGGCTCTTGGTGGTGGAGTGCTCCCAAGCACTTCAGGTTTGGTACTGCCTGGTGTGAACTAGCATTTGCTCAAATAAACTCTTGAATTTTAAAATTTGCCTCAGTTTATTTTTTTAACAGTTGCCAGGCACTGTATTGGAGAGCACAGAGAGGGGAAGAAATAGAAGACCAAATGCTTTTCACAAAGCAATAATTTATACTACTGGATCAAATCAAATATCAAACTAAATAGGAGAGAAGCTAGATTTTTCTCGGTAGCAGTGAGACTAGTTAAAGATAAGATAAATAATATATATTTCCCTTACTGATCCTGCAAGGAAATGCAAAGTACAGCCTTGGCCTCTAAGTACTAAAGCAACGTTAGAATGAACTGATCACTTGTAGATGCAAAGATCCTGAAAAAAAAACCATTTCTTCTAATTAGGTAACAAAGGATGGCAGGGCAGAGGACATGAACAATGTGAATTAGGAATTAGAACTCATAGTGGTCTAATCTTTAAAAAAATGGAAGAATTCCATAATAACCTACAGAGTTTTTTCTGTTAGTGTTTTTGTTCATAACAAAATTCACAAATTAAAATGACTGATTCGAAACATCTCATTTTAAATATCCCCCAGTGTTGTAAATGAAGGTAAATTTCATGTAAATATTACCTTTTCTTAAAAAACTTGCAGTTAGGCAAGCAAGAGATGAAAATATTATAATTTCACTGCAAAAGTAATAACATAAGGTTTAAGTCATAACATACTATAAAGCATGGCTTCTTTTGTCTTATGACTGAGTATATAACTAATGATATGGAATCTTCATTAATGAAAATAACTACTCTCCTAAGAGCCTTCCAAATTCTGGATATACTTTGGGCATGTTACTGCTAAATCTCACCAAAACCCTTCATAGTTGATGTCATCAAATTATCTAGATTTAAATAAAATCCATCCTTCTGAAAACAGAAACATATGGAGCCGCAGAGAATTAACTATGAGGATATAAAAACAATCCACCTTACTGAAGGCTTTGTGAGGTAGAAAGTGTCTCATTTTCTAGTCCTCCCTCATCTATCCAGGTGTCTGGGATACTGTTCATACACAATATTCCTCTGTTAAATAAATGATGGATGAATGATGTCAATATGTCAATAACTTCTTCAAACTAAGAGGTGGTAGAAGAGAATCATAATTAAAATGCAAATGCCTTCACAAAAAAGCCTTTCTTATGTCTAGGATAAAATGATTAAGGCTTAGGCAGAGAAAGACAAGTATCAAATGATTTCACTCTTATGTGGAGTATAAGAACAAAGAAAAAACTGAAGGAACAAAACAGCAGCAGACTCACAGACCCCAAGAATGGACTAACAGTTACCAAAGGGAAAGGGACTAGGGAAGATGGGTGGGAAGGGAGGGATAAGGGGGAAAAAGGGCTATTACAATTAGCACACATAATGTAGCGGGCATGGGGATGGGGTGGGGGGATACGGGGAAGGCAGTATAACACAGAGAAGACAAGTAGTGATTCTATAACATCCTTCTACGCTGATGGACAGTGACTGCAATGGGGGTATGTGGTGGGGACTTGATAATAGGGGGAGTCTAGTAACCATAATATTGCTCATGTAATTGTATATTAATAATAGCAAAATAAAAAAATACATGTAATAAATATAAAAAATGATTAAGGCTTAAGAAACAAATATAAGTGGTTTATAGTTTATCAGACAGAGTCACTTCTTTGCCACTTTATGTTCAGTTATTCCTCTTGTCTCTGACATCCATTTTTCTGCCAGAGACTGGTTAATTTGGCTTATTTCTGGCAGGGTTTTCCTGGGAACACTTGTAGAACTAGAATTCTTCAAGAAAGAAAAAAAAACAATCAGGAAAACACACACATGGCAAGTAATAAATAATACAGTAACACTTGTAGCACAGAACATAGATAAGCTCCACTCTCTCAGACAGTGGGGTTTGGTGAAAGGAATTATGTCATCAGACTGACTGGCTGTTCCAACTCCTAGCATTGGCCACTTGGCATGGACTGAAACTTAGTTTTATTCTTCAAAAATTAGATAACACAAAAAAAGGTGGAGGAATAGGAAGGCAAGGAAGAAACCTCCTCCCATCCTCCCACACACAAACACCAAGGAAGCAAATACACAAACTCCAAGGAAGCAACTACACAAACTCTGAAAATAACCTGAAGACTGCAGAACAGACCTCCTCCACCTGGCAAAGAATAGAAGACCACACAGGGAAGGACAAAGTGGAAATGCCACAATCAATTGGGACCCCAGCCCTTCTCTCATCCCAGCCCATAAGCAGAAGGAAGAAGAACAGAACAGGGAGGGGATAGGCACTCAGAAACTCTGCACACTTGACCCTGGAGAGCTGCTCTGGGAACACCAGTCCACATTGCACTGGGTTCTGGTGATTAGCAGAGCTGGACACCTGGGAGATTTGGAACAAAATGAAATATACAATGAAGGAATGAACAATAGGTTTCTGCAAGTAGAGGAGACAATCAATGAGATGGAAGTGAGAAAATAGGAAAACAATGAAGTTGAGGAACAGAGAGAAAAAAGAATCTCTAGAAATGAGAAGTGAGAGGATACTAAGAGAGCTGTGTGACTCCACATGAGACAATATTTGCACAATAGGGGTACCAGAAGGAGAAGAGAAAGACAAAGGGGTAGAGTGTCTCTTTGAAGAAATAATTGCTGAAAACTTCCCCAGTCTGGAGAAGGAAGAGTGCCCAGGTCCTGGAAGTTCAGAGAGCCCCTAACAAAAGGGATCTCAGGAAGACAACACCAAGCATGTAATAATTACAATAATAAAGATTAAGGAGAAGGAGAGGGTATTGAAAGCAGCCAGAAAGAAAAAAATTGCTTATAAGGGACACCCCATCAGGCTATCAGCAGACTTCTCAGAAGAAATTTTACAGGCCAGAATGGAGTGGCATGAAATATTTAATGTCCTAAAACAGAAGGACCTTCAACCAAAAATCTACCCAGCAAGATCATCATTCAAAGTTGAATGAGAGATTAAAAATTTCCCAGATAAACAGAGGCTGAAGGAATTCACCACCACTAAATCAGCATTACAGGATATGTTAAAGGGACTTCTGTAAATGGAAATGTTCTTAAGCCTCAATAGTTTTCACCAGTGAAAATAAACCCACAATAAAGGTAGTAGACCAACTAATCACCAAGTAAGTATGAAATTAAACAAAACAAAAGTAGTGAAACTAACTAGATAAAAAAATTAGGGGAAACACAAAAAATGCCGATTATGACATAAAATACATAAAGTGTGGAGAAGGAATAAAAAAGCATTTTTAGATTGTGTTTGAAGTAGAATGATCATTAACTGCTAACTGTTGAACCAATATATTGTATACTTGAAACTAATATAAGACTGTATATCAACTATACTTTAATAAAGAAAAAGTCAATGAGAAAGTTGGATAACACAAAAGAGTTGAAAATTGGGATTCAAACAGATACTTGGCTAAAACAGATACAGACATTGGTGTACAACAATATTCATTAACAGCATCAGCAGATGAATGTGGTATATACATACAATGGAATATTGTCTAGACATAAAAAGAAAGGAAGTACTTTTATATGCTGCAACATGGATGGACTTTAAAAACATTATACTAATTGAAATAAGCATATGCAAAAGGACAAATATTGTATCATTCCACTTACATGAAATAGAAAGTAGATTAGATGTTATTTTGGGGTATGAGAGGAGGGAGTGTTATTATTTAATGGTTACAGAATTTCTGTTTGGGGTGATGAAAAAATTTTGGAGTTGGGATAGTAGTGATGGTTGTGCAACATTGTGAATGCAATTAATGCCCCTGAATTGTACACTCAAAAAATGGTTAAAATAGCAAATTTTATGTGCTCTTTCCCTCTCTCTTTATATATATAGCTTTTTAAGCACAATTTTAAAAACCGAGATAACAATACTCACCTCTCGGAGCTCTTGTTAAGATGAAACGATATTAGGTATACAACGCCCTTGGATTACAGTGGGTACTCAAATACTAGTTTCTTTCTCCCCTTTAATCACCCATAGATTTTTACTTTTATATCAGTGGTTTTCAAACTTTGGCATGCAACAGACTTACCTGGTGATCTTGCTGAAGCATAAATTGCTGAGTGCATCCCTGGTATTTGATTCAGTACGTCAGCGGTGGAGCTCAAGAATTTACATGTACCAAATTCCCAGGTGACACTGATGCTGCTGGTTTGGGGACCACACTTTAAGAAACAGTGGTTCAGCCAAAGGTGTCAGCATTGTCTGGAAAGAAAAATCCATCTTTAATATAGTCTTCCAAAGGCATTAGTGCTCTGCTCCTTATTATACTTCTCTCTCCACTGAACTTGTAATAAGTCAGGGAATTCTGCATTACTTTCAAGGCTTAAATAAAGACCTCTTTATGTTATTTATTTATTTATATTATTAAGGTACCATGATATACAATCTTATGAAGGTTTCACATGAGCAATGTTGTGCTTACAACAGTCACCCATATTATCAAGTCCTCCCCACACCCCATTGCAGTCACATTGCATTACATTGCATCAGTGTAGTAAGATGCTAAAGAGTCATTACTTGTCTTCTGTGTGCTGTACTGCCTTCCCTGTGCCCCCCCCCCACATTATATATGCTAATCATAATGCCCCTTAATCCCCTTATCCTTCCCTCCCCACCCACCCTCCCCACCCCCTTTCCCTTTAGTAACCACTAGTCCCTTCTTGGAATCTATGAGTCTGCTGCTGTTTTGTGCCTTCAGTTTTTGCTTTGTTGTTATACTCCACAGATGAGTGAAATCATTTGGTACTTGTCTTTCTCCACCTGGCTTATTTCACTGAGCATAATACCCTCTAGCTCCATCCATGTTGTTGCAAATGGTAGGATTCGTTTTCTTCTCATAGCTGAATAATATTCCATTGTGTATATACCACATCTTCTTTATCCATTCATCTACTGATGGACACTTAGGTTGCTCCCATATCAATAAAGACCTCTTCAAAAAGATGTGTAACCATTACTCCTCAAGTTCCTTTCAGCTTTTTTATCTGAGTCCTCTGTGTCCCCTGTAGTTCAGTCATGAGGAAGTTTTGTTCTTTCCACATCCCAGGAATCTTAGGGCAACAAGGTGCTCCCTACTGACACTTAACATATTATTTCTTTTCCTTTTTCAAAACATGGCTCCTCTGAAGTACATGACATCAGATTATACCATCTGCCTCCCTTTCTTTTGTAATCATCTCCCAACATCCTAGTCACTACCCTTCAGTCACTGAAAACCTTAGCATCCTCCTGTCTTCCTCAGCACCACCATGCTGGCTGTCTGTCTTTCTGTCATTCTGGCAACTTCAGAATTAATGGACACAATTTATTTCCCACCTTAATCTCTTAATTCTTGATCTCATCTCCACTCTTTTTCTCTGCCCCACCTCAGCTACCCATGCCCTGGATAAGGGTTTCTAAATTGACCCTACTGACATTTTGGGTCAGACAATTCATTGATGTGAGGGGTGGTTTTGTGCCCTCTAGGATGTTTAGCAGCAACCCTGGACTTGGCCCACTAGATGGCGGTAGCAACCGCCCCAATACAAATGCCCCTCTTCAGTTACAACAATCTGAAATGTCTTCAGACATTGCCAAAGGTTTCCTGGGGGGCAAAAAGCACCTCTAGTTGAAAACCACTGCCCTAGATATAGGTGATACCCTGTATTTTATAATCATCAGTAATTGTTCCACCTTCTAAATATTCTTGGATGTTAGAATGAGTTAAGACTTTGGGGGCTGTTGGGATGGAATGAGTATTTTTGCATGCAAGAAGTGCATGAACTTTGGGGGGTGGGGAATAGGGGCAGAATGTTATGGACTGAATTGTGTTTTCCCAAAATTCGTATGTTGAAATGCTAACCCCTAATGTTGGCAGTAATGGGAGATGGAACCTTGGGGAGGTGATTGGGTCATGAGGGTGGAGCCCTCTGGAACGGGACTAGTGCCCTTATGAGAGATCCCAGAGAGCTCTTTTGCCCCTTCCACTATGTAAGGACACAGTGAGAAGAAAGCCCTCTAGAAACCAGGAAGCAGGCCCTCACCAACGCTGACTATTCTGGCATATTGATATTAGACTTCCCAGCCTCCAGAACTGTGAGAAATAAATTTCTACTGTTTGTAAGTCACCCAGTCTGGGTGTTTTGTTACAGCAGCCTAAAAGACTAAGGTACTTACTTTAGAGTGAAACCCAGCCCAGCATTCTCTGAGCCCAGTAGGGTCTCCGACCCATGAACCCTATTATTTGTTCATTATCCATCACCCTGTCTGTGTCTTCCTTACCCTGCTTAGATTCCATGGTCAGCACTATAATCAGTCCTTTCAAATACCTCTAACTTTTCTGTCCCTTCCTATAGTACCTAGCAAAAGTCTATCTGTAGTTAAACAACTCAGGATTACTACCACACTGAATCCAAGCAGCTAAACATCATTGGAGAAAGCCACGTAACTACTGGCTGGTGGTTTCACTCTAAGTCTACGATCACAAATTTCAAATGGCACTCAATACTGTCTAGTAATTTCCCACAGCATTTGCTTTCTCACTGTCTGAGACAACTGTTGCACACCTCCCCTTTATTCCTAAACCTCTAACACTCCTTCTTTTCACTTACTTTCAAATGAGGATCTTGTGCATCCCTGAGAAAATAGAAGCAATCAGGCAATAACTAATCACCTGCCCACCCCTGACCTGCCTTCATGTCCACTGCTCATTAGAAAGGGATAAATATTTCTGCTCAAACCCCGACATTCTACACTAGATCCTGCCTTCGCTCTCCTGTTCTGGAACATTGTTTCTGCAGTGAATCACTCTATCTCATGCATCCTCACTTTCCCCACCTGCACTAGATCTCTTTCACTGGCATGCAAGCACACCTAAGTATCACCTCTCTAGACAACAACAAAGCCCTGCCATGGTTCTCTGCTTCCCTTCACAGAAAAACAGGACTGTTGCAGTCATTGCCTCCACCTGCTCCCCTCCTGTGCTCTGTCTGCCCCACGCATACAGGGTTCAGCCTGTCTCCTCTGAGGTGACTCTTAACAAAGCAAAAATAAACTCTGCACTCATCTTACCTGACCTCCCAGCAGTGTGTGACAGGATTGGCCGCTTCCTCTTTCTAGAAGTACTTTCTCCTCTTACCGACCCCATCTCACCTAACTGACACCATCTCATATACCTGCCTCTGTTCCATATAACTCTTCACCCTTTCCTGCTGTGCTCTGCCTGCCTGGCCTTCTTTCTGTCCCTCACCCATGCTAACCTTATTCTTGCCCCATGGCCATTCTGGGTGCAGTTCTCCCTACCTGTAATACTCTTTCTCTGGGCCCAAGCATGGCTAAGGTCTCTGCTCAAATGTCACAGCCTCTAAGAGGTCTTCCCAATTGACATTTCTAAAGAAGCCCAGCTCATCATTCCCAAATGGGACCATTTTATTCTCTTCAGAGCACTTGTCACTCTCTAACACAATCTTATTTTACATTTCAGTGTTTATTACCTGTCCTTCCCTGCAAATCCAAATGCGATGAAAGAGGGAATTATTTATTTTTATCCCAAGTACCAAGAGCAAAGCCTGGGATACAGGAGGCAATCAGTAGCTGGGCTGACTGAACGCTGTAACAGAGCAACCAAATACAATCTCTTCACCGCCCAGAGGCACAGAAACCTTTGCCTCTATTTTCTGTCCTAGGGAATACAGTAAGAGTCTATATGGATGTCAAGTTTAAACATTCCTGACAAGAGAAAAAAGAACAAATTAGGAAAATAACTGTATACTTTTGCCTCCATACAAATATTTTAGAACTCACCCGAAAAGATAATAAAATCCTCTCTGCTAACAACCAGGGGGGCACTGTAGCATGGTGTAAGCTTTGGAGCTAGATTGCTGGGGTTTGAATCCATCTCTGCTACTTCTTAGCAGTGCAACTTGGGCAAGCCCACCTCTCTGAGACTCAGTTCTTTCATTTGTAAAATGGGAGAAAAAAAAACAGTTGGAATTGATATGAGGACTAAATGTGTTGATTCATTTGGAGTACTTTGGTCTCTGAGTCATGGTTACTACAGCTAATATTAATCATTACTGTTATTATCATCATTAATGTTATTACATAATAAAAAATTAGGGTAAAAGCAATGAATTTGGGTTTGGGATTCTCCTCCGTTAGGCAGCTGAGTGAGGAAGAGAAAATTATATAGTATTTTTAAAGAGGCATTTTAACATCTTATTATTTTAAGCAAAACATTTGAATGCATACAAATGGTACCCTATTTCAAATACTGCTCTGAAATCTAGAGAAAAGAATGATTTTTAAAAGAAGCAGAAAGTGTAATAAATACCTGCTGACAAGTTGTCACAAAGTTGGCTCATGTTCCAGCAAAAATGTGTTTGACTTGAACACCCACAAGGTCTAAAGCAAAGTCATAATGCATGCTTATTGCTTTTAGAAGTAAAAGCACCTAAAACTGCTCTACAAAAAGTCTTTTAAAAACCTGATGCAGACTTCTGGGAAGATGGCGGCGTGAGCAGGGCGGTGGAAATCTCCTCCCAATACCATATAAATCTACGAAAATACAGCAAATACAACTATTCCTAAAAGAGAAATCAGAGCACACAGGAAAGTGCACAGCGTGCAGCCACACCCGGGAGGACTCAGCACCCCGCAAGGCCGGTAAGACATGGAGCCGCGACCCAGCGGCACCCGAGCACTCACCCAGCCCAGCGCGCCAGTGGGAGGAGAGGATTCGGAGCCGGGAGGGAGTGGAAGAGCAGGTCCTCGAAATAACCAGGCCCAGTGGTCTCCGCCGGGAGCACTGACACACATCGCGCGGTGCATCCGACATTGGAGAGGCAGAAGGTACAGGTTTTGAGCCGGGAACGTGCCAGTACACGCAGCCAATGCCCCAGGACAAGAGAAAAGCGCACCTGGTTTGTAGCGGTCTTGGAGAGGCGGGGGGCCCAGCGAGGGAACACCATCGCCCTGGTGGGCTCAGCCCTGCAGGCTGAAAGTCCTGGGGAACTTTGGTCCCCTTTGCTGGTGACAGAGAGAAGGGAGCAGCCACATTAGGGCTTTATACAGAGAACAAGAGCCTCCCATTCGTTGCCGCCCCGGCCAGAGCTACAAAGAGCAGTGCACCATGGCTGTGGATTAGTGAAGCAACAGCGACACCTACAGCATGCTTAGAGAATCCACTCCAGGTGGGCGTTTTTTTTGTTTGTTTTTTCTTTTTCTTTTTCCCTTTACTTTTTCTTTCTTTCTTCTTTCTCACTTTTCTTTCTCTTCCTTCTCTTTTTGCTTGGTTTTTATTTTTCCCTTTCCTTTTTCTTTCTTTTTTCTTTCTTCTTTCCCTCTTTTCTTTCTCTTCCTTCTTTTTTTTTTTGCTTGTTTTTTTTTTTCTTTCTTGTGTTTTTTTTTAAGTCTTAAAGAGCCCAGCTGACATACATGGCACCTACTAGCGACAACCCTTTCAACATGAAAAGACAGAGGAATATGATACAGACAAAAATCACCCAGACAACTCCTGAAAGGGAACCTGAAGGGATAGAAATGCAGAATCTTCCTGAAAAAGAATTCAGAATAAAAGTCATAACCATGCTGATGGATCTACAGAGAAATATGCAAGAGCTAAGGGAGGAAGTGAGGGAAGTCAGGAAAGACAATGCAGAAATGACACAAGCCATCGACAGGCTCAGCAGCAGACTGGACGAGATGCAAGAGACTGTTGATGCAATAGAAATCAGAGAAGAAGAACACAGAGCAGCTGAGGCAGAGAGAGATAAGAGGATCGCTGGAATGAAAGAATATTAAGAGAACTGTGTGACCAATCCAAACAGAACAATATTCGCATTATAGGAGTACCAGAGGAAGAAGAGAGAGAAAAAGGGATAGAAAGTGTCTTTGAAGAAATAATTGCTGAAAACTTCCCCATGCTGGGGAAGGAAATAGTCTCGCAGTCCATGGAAGTCCACACATCTCCCTACACAAGGGACCCCAGGAAGACAACACCAAGACACATAATAATTAAAATGGCAAAGATCAAAGATAAGGACAGAGTATTAAAGGCAGCCAGAGAAAGAAAAAAGATCACCTTCAAAGGAAAACCCATCAGACTAACATCAGACTTCTCAACAGAAACCTGACAGGCTAGAAGAGAATGGCATGATATATTTAACGCAATGAAACAGAAGGGCCTTGAACCAAGAATACTATATCCAGCACGATTATCATTTAAATATGACAGAGGGATTAAACAATTTCCAGACAAGCAAAAGCTGAGACAATTTGCCTCCCATAAACCACCTCTACAAGACATCTTAAAGGAACTGCTCTAGAAGGAAGCACTCCTAAGGCTAAAAAGCTGTCACAAGAGAAAATAAAATCAAAGCAAAGAAAGCAGACCATCCAAATATTAACTAAAGGCAAAGAATACAACACCTAGTATATAAACAATGGAGGAGGAAGAATAAGAAGGGAGAGAAATAAAGAAACATCAGACTGTGTTTACAATAACTTAAGTTAAGTAGTTATGAAGCAACCCCTGAACCTTTGGTAACCACAACTCTAAAGCCAGCAATGGCAATAAGTACATATCTATCAATAATCACCCTAAATATAAAGGGACTGAATGCACCAATCAAAAGACACAGAGGAACAGAATGGATAAAAAAGCAAGACCCACCTATATGCTGCCTACAAGAAACCCACCTCAAAAGCAAAGATATCCGCAGACTAAAAGTGAAGGGATGGAAAAAGATATTTCATGCAAACAACAAGGAGAAAAAAGCAGGGTAGCAGTACTTGTATCAGACAAAATAGACTTCAAAATGAAGAAAGTAGCAAGAGATAAAGAAGGACATTACATAATGATAAAGGGGTCAGTCCAACAAGAGGATATAACCATTATAAATATATATGCACCCAACACAGGAGCACTGGCATATGTGAGACAAATACTAACAGAATTAAAGGAGGAAATAGACAGCAATGCATTCATTTTAGGAGACTTCAACACACCACTCACTCCACAGGACAGATCAACCAGACAGAAAATAAGTAAAGACACAGAGGCACTGAACAACACACTAGAACAGATGGACCTAACAGACATCTACAGAACTCTACACCCAAAAGCAACAGGATACACATTCTTCTCAAGTGCACATGGAACATTTTCCAGAATAGACCGCATACTAGGCCACAAAAAGAACCTCAGTAAAGTGCGAAAATATTGAAATTCTACCAACCAACTTCTCAGATCATAAAGGTATTAAACTAGAAATAAATTTTAGAAAAATATCAAAAAGGCTCACAAATACATGGAGACTTAACAACATTCTCCTTATTAATCAATGGGTCAATGATCAAATCAAAACAGAAATCAAAGAGTATATGGAGACAAATGACAACAACAACACAAAGCCACAACTTCTGTGGGACGCAGCAAAGGCAGTTCTAAGAGGAAAGTATATTGCAATCCAGGCCTATTTAAAGAAGGAAGAACATTCCCAAATGAATAGTCTAAAGACACAGTTACTGAAATTGGAAAAAGAAGAACAAATGAGACCCAAAGTCACCAGAAGAAGGGACATAATAAAGATCAGAGAAGAAATTTTTAAAATTGAGAAGAACAAAACAACAGAAAAAAATCAATGAAACCAAGAGCTGGTTCTTTGAAAAAATAAACAAAACAGATACACCCCTAGCCAGACTCATTAAGAGAAAAAGAGAATCTACACACATAAACAGAATCAGAAATGAGAAAGGAAAAACCACGACGGATCCCACAGAAATACAAAGAATTATAAGAGAATAGTATGAGAAGCTATATCCTACCAGGCTGGAAAACCTAGAATAAATGGACAACTTCTTGGAAAAATACAACCTTCCAAAACTGACCAAGTAAGAAACAGAAAAACGAAACAGACCAATCACCAGCAACGAAATTGAATCAGTAATCAAAAAACTACCCAAGAACAAAACATCCGGACCAGAAGGATTCACCTCTGAATTCTACCAGACATATAGAGAAGAAATAACACCGATTCTCCTTAAAGTTTTCCAAAAAATAGAAGAGGAGGGAATACTTCCAAACTCATTCTATGAAGCCAGCTTCACTCTAATACCAAAACCGGGCAAAGACCTCACCAAAAAAGAAAATTACAGACCAATATCCCTGATGAACGTAGATGCAAAAATACTCAACAAAATATTAGCAAACCAAATTCAAAAATACATCGAGGATCATACACCATTATCAAGTGGGATTCATCCCAGGGATACAAGGAAGGTACAACATTCAAAAATCCATCAACATCATCCACCACATCAATAAAAAGAAGAACAAAAACCACATGATCATCTCCATACATGCTGAAAAAGCATTTGACAAGATTCAGCATCCATTCATGATTAAAACTCTCAACAAAATGGGTATAGACACCAAGTATCTCAACATAATAAAGGCCATATATGACAAACCCATAGCTAACATCATACTTAACGGCGAGACGCTGAAAGCTTTTCATCTAAGATCGGGAACAAGACAGGGATGCCCACTCTCTCCACTGTTATTCAACATAGTACTGGAGGTCCTAGTCACGGCAATCAGACAAAACAAAGACATACAAGGCATCCAGATTGGTAAAGAAGAAGTCAAATTGTCACTATTTGTGGATGACATGATATTGTACATAAAAAACCCTAAAGACTCCACTCCAAAACTACTAGAACTAATATCTGAATTCAGCAAAGTTGCAGGATACAAAATTAACACACAGAAATCTGTTGCTTTCCTCTACACCAACGATGAACTAACAGAAAGAGAAATCAGAAAAACAATTTCATTCACAATTGCATCAAAAAGAATAAAATACCTAGGAATAAACCTAACGAAGGAAGTGAAAGACCTGTACTCTGAAAACTACAAGACACTCCTAAGAGAAATTAAAGAGGACACTAACAGGATGAGGTTTAAAGATGGCGGCATGAGAGGTGAGACAGAGGCTTCCTCCTAAAACCTCATATAACATGAAAATAAAGCGACTACAAGTACTCTTGAAAGAGCAACGGGAAAGAGGACGGCAAAAAACTGCATACACCTAGAGGCAAGAGCAGCCCTCACAGAAAAGGGTAACGTACTAAAGCTGTGGTCCTGTGGGATCCAAGCCCTTCCCCCACCCCAGCTCACCTGGCAGGAGGAACAGGAACGGAGCAGGGAGGGAGTGGAGATGTGGGGCTGCTGAATATCTAACTCTGGAGATCTGCTCTGGGAGCACAAACCTACATTTCATGGTGCTTGCATGATACTCTTGTAATTAGGGGGTTGGAAAAGCTAAGACAAGCAGAATTCCTGGAGAGACTAAGAGTCCAGCTGCTTATGAGAGCAGGGATCCATACCCATCTGCTCAGGGACAAAAGAAAGGCGGGCAGTCTGAGACTCTTCCTAACAAAGAAGCCCTTAGCAAGAGAGCTGCTAAAGGGGCAAGGATTGCATGGAGCTTACTGCTCAGGAGAAAGGACAGGCAGACAAAATTATCCGGGTGCACTCTGCCCAGCAGGTTGGGAGCTTTCACAGTCTTCAGGTGCTCCAGCTCCCTGGCTGCCTACACAGCTCCAAGAACCCCTTCTGTGATAGGCAGACTTGTGCACCTTTCTTCTGGCCAGCCCCACCGGGCTTACAAACGGGGAAATCCTTCCCTGGTGTTAGACCAGCCAGAGGGAAGATCTGTCTACAGCAACTCAAAACGCAAAGCACAGAGGCTTATACCTGTGTGCTCAGCCCACTGGTTCAGGCAGTGGAGACAGGCATAGCAGCCAGGAACCAGCAAACAGCCCTTTCCTCCCCAGAGGCACCAGTACCACTCCCCTACAATCCCCGCATTGCTTCAGGGGCTGAGCAGCTCCAGAGAGTACAGCTTCTGGGCACTAGAGGGCGCCATACACAAATATGAAACGACAAGGGAAACTGGTTCAGAGTAAAATTATGAATACAACTCTTGAGAAAGATTTAAATGATATGGGCCTTATGACTCTCCCTGAAAGGGAGTTCAAAATAAAAATCATTAACATGCTCATGGAGGTACGGAAAGATATTCAAGAACTCAGGAATGAATTCCAGTCAGAGATCCAATCATTGAAGAACACAATGGAGAGTATTAAAAGCAGACTGGATATGGTGGAGGAGACAATAAATGAAATAGAAACTAGAGCAGAGGAATACAAAGAAGCTGAGGCACAGAGAGAAAAAAGGATCTCTAAGAATGAAAGAATATTGAGAGAACTGTGTGACCAATCCAAAAGGAACAATATTCGCATTATAGGGGTACGAGAAGAAGAAGGGAGAGAAAAAGGGATAGAAAGCGTCTTTGACGAGGTGATTGCTGAAAACTTCCCCAATCTGGTGAAGGAGATAGTCTCTCAGGCTATGGAGGTGCGCAGATCTCCCAACACAAGGGACCCAAGGAAGACAACAGCAAGACATATAGTAATTAAAATGGCAAAGATCAGGATAAGGACAGACTCTTAAAAGCAGCCAGAGAGAGAAATAGGATCACATACAAAGGAAAACCCATCAGGCTATCATCAGACTTCTCAGCAGAAACCTTACAGGCCAGAAGGGACTGGCATGATGTATTTAATGCAATGAAGCAGAAGGGCCTTGAACCAAGACTACTTTATCCAGTAAGATTATCATTTAAATTTGAAGGAGGGATTAAACAATTCCCAGATAAACAAAAGCTGAAAGAATTTGCCTCCCACAAACCATCTCTACAGTGTATTTTGGAGGGACTGCTATAGATGGAAGTGTTCCTACAGATTAATAGCTGTCACCAGAGGTAATAAAACCACAGTAAAGAAAATAGAACAGCTAATTACTAAGAAAATGCAAAATTAAATTAACTATTCCCAAAGTCAATCAAGGGATAGACAAACAGTACAGAATGATACCTAATATATAAAGAATGGAATAGAAAGAAAGAGGAGGAAGGAAACAAACAAACAAAAAAAGAACCTTTAGATTGTGTTTGTAATAGCATATTAAGTTAGTTGTTAGACTTTTTGATAGTAGGGACGTTAACCTTGAACCTTTGGTAACCACGAATCTGAAGCCTTCAATGGCAGTAAGTACATACCTTTCCATAATCACCCTAAATGTAAATGGACTGAATGCACCAGTCAAAAAACATAGAGTCACTGAATGGATTAAAAAACAAGACCCATCTATATGCTGCCTTCAAGAGACTCACTTTAAACCCAAAGACATACACAGACTAAAAGTGAAGGGATGGAAAAAGATATTTCATGCAAACAACAAAGAAAAAAGCAGGTGTTGCAGTACTTGTGTCAGACAAAATAGACTTCAAAACGAAGAAAGTAGCAAGAGATAAAGAAGGACATTACATAATGATAAAGGGGTCAGTCCAACAAGAAGATATAACCATTATAAATATATATGCACCCAACACAGGAGCACCAGCATATGTGAGACAAATACTAACAGAATTAAAGGAGGAAATAGCAATGCATTCATTTTAGGAGACTTCAACACACCACTCACTCCAAAGGACAGATCAACCAGACAGAGAATAAGACACAAAGGCACTGAACAACACACTAGAACAGATGGACCTAACAGATATCTACAGAACTCTGCACCCAAAAGCAGCAGGATACACATTGTTCTCAAGTGCACATGGAACATTTTCCAGAATAGACCACATACTAGGCCACAAAAAAACCTCAGTAAATTCAAAAATATTGAAATCCTACCAACCAACTTCTCAGATCACAAAGGTATAAAACTAGAAATAAATTTTAGAAAAATATCAAAAAATCTCACAAATACATGGACAGTTAACAACATTCCCCTAACTAACCAATGGGTTAACGACCAAATCAAAACAGAAATGAAAGAATATATGGAGACTAATGACAACAACAACACAAAGCCACAACTTCTGTGGGACGCAGCAAAGGCAGTTCTAAGAGGAAAGAAGGTATATTGCAATCCAGGCCTACCTAAAGAAAGAAGAACATTCCCAAATGAATAGTCTAAAGACACAATTACTGAAATTGGAGAAAGAAGAACAAATGAGACCCAAAGTCACCAGAAGAAGGGACATAATAAAGATCAAAGAAGAAATAAATAAAATTGAGAAGAACAAAACAATAGAAAAAATCAATAAAACCAAGAGCTGGTTCTTTGAAAAAATAAACAAAATAGATAAACCCCTAGCCAGATTCATTAAGAGAAAAAGAGAATCTACACACATAAACAGAACCAAAAATGAGAAAGGAAAAATAATGACAGACACCACAGAAATACAAAGAATTATAAGAGAATATTATGAAAATCTATATGCTAACAAGCTGGAAATCATAGAAGAAATGGACGACTTCTTAGAAAAATACAACCTTCCAAGACTGACCAAGTAAGAAACAGAAAAACTAAACAGACCAATCACCAGCAATGAAATTGATCAGTAATCAAAAACTACCCAAGAACAAAACTCCCGGACCAGATGGATTCACCTCTGAATTCTACCAGACATATAGAAAATAAATAACACCCATTCTCCTTAAAGTTTTCCAAAAAATAGAAGAGGAGGGAATACTTCCAAACTCATTCTATGAAGCCAGCTTCACTCTAATACCAAAACCTGGCAAAGGCCTCACCAAAAAAGAAAATTACAGACCAATATCCCTGATGAACGTAGATGCAAAAATACTCAACAAAATATTAGCAAACCGAATTCAAAAATACATCAAGTGGATCATACACCATGATCAAGTGGGATTCATCCCAGGGATGCAAGGATGGTACAACATTCGAAAATCCATCAACATCAACCACCACATCAACAAAAAGAAGAACAAAAACCACATGATCATCTCCATAGGTGCTGAAAAAGCATTTGACAAAATTCAGCATCCATTCCTGATTAAAACTCTCAACAAAATGGGTATAGACGGCAAGTATCTCAACATCATAAAGGCCTTATATGACAAACCCACAGCTAACATCATACTTAACTGCGAGAAGCTAAAAGCTTTTCATCTAAGATCGGGAACAAGACAGGGATGGCCACTCTCTCCACTGTTATTCAACATAGTGCTGGAGGTCCTAGCCACGGCAATCAGGCAAAACAAAGACATACAAGGCATCCAGATTGGTAAAGAAGAAGTCAAATTGTCACTATTTGCAAATGACATGATATCGTACATAAAATACCCTAAAGACTCCATTCCAAAACTACTAGAACTAATATCTGAATTGAGCAAAGTTGCAGGATACAAAATTAACACACAGAAATCTGTTGCTTTCCTATACACTAATGATGAACTAACAGAAAGAGAAATCAGAAAAACAATTCCATTCACAATTGCATCAAAAAGAATAAAATACCTAGGAATAAACCTAACGAAGGAAGTGAAAGACCTGTACTCTGAAAACTACAAGACACTCCTAAGAGAAATTAAAGAGGACACTAACAAATGGAAATGCATCCCATGCTCTTGGCTAAGAAGAATAAATATTGTCAAAATGGCTATACTACCTAAAGCAATCTACAGATTCAATGCAATCCCTATCAAACTACCAAGAGCTTTCTTCAATGAACTGGAACAAATAATTCTAAAATTCATATGGAACCACCAAAGACCCCGAATAGCCAAAGCAATCCTGAGAAGGAGGAATAAAACAGGGGGAATTACGCTCCCTCACTTCAAGCTCTACTACAAAGCCACAGTAATCAAGACAATTTGGTATTGGCACAAAAACAGACCCACAGACCAGTAGAACAGAATAGAAAATCCAAACATCAACCCAAACACATACAGTCAATTAATATTTGATAAAAGAGCCTTGGATATACAATGGGGAGATGACAGCCTCTTCAGCAGCTGGTATTGGAAAAACTGTGCAACTACATGTAAGAGAATGAAACTGGACTACTGTCTAACCCCATATACAAAGGTAAACTCAAGGTGGATCAAAGACCTGAATGTAAGTCATGAAACCATAAAACTCTTAGAGAAAAAGATAGGCAAAAATCTCTTGGACATAAACATGAGCGACTTCTTCATGAACATATCTCCCCAGGCAAGGGAAACAAAAGCAAAAATGAACAAGTGGGACTATATCAAGCTGAAAAGCTTCTGTACAGCAAAGGACACCATCAGTAGAACAAAAAGACATCCTACAGTATGGGAGAATATATTCATAAATGACGTATCTGATAAGGGGTTGACATCCAAAATATATAAAGAACTCACGCACCTCAACAAACAAAAAGCAAATAGTCCAATTAAGAAATGGGCAGAGGACATGAATAGACACTTCTCCAATGAAGAAATTCAGATGCCCAACAGGCACATGAAAAGATGCTCCACATCACTAATCATCAGAGAAATGCAGATTAAAACCACAATGAGATACCACCTCACACCAGTGAGGATAGCCAACATCCAAAACACAAACAACAACAAATGTTGATGAGGATATGGCGAAAAGGGAACCCTCCTACACTGCTGGTGGGAATGCAAATTAGTTCAACTATTGTGGAAAGCAGTATGGAGGTTCCTCAAAAAACTCAAAATAGAAATACCATTTGATCCAGGAATTCCACTCCTAGGAATTTACCCTAAGAATGCAGCAGCCCAATTTGAAAAAGAGAGATGCACCCCTATGTTTATCGCAGCACTATTTACAATAGCCAAGAAATAGAAGCAGTCTAGGTGTCCGTCAGTAGATGAATGGATAAAGAAGATGTTGTACATATACACAATGGAATATTATTCAGCCATAAGAAGAAAACAAATCCTACCATTTGCAACAACATGAATGGAGGTAGAGGGTATTATGCTCAGTGAAATAAGCCAAGCCGAAAAAGACAGGTATCAAATGATTTCACTCACATGTGGAGTGTAATAACTGAAAAATACTAAAGGAACAAAACAGCAGGAGACTCACAGAACCCAAGAACGGACTAATAGTTACCAAAGGGAAAGGGACTGGGGAGGATGGGTGGGAAGGGAGGGACATGGGGGAAAAGGGGGCATTACGATTAGCAGATGTAATGTTGGGGGGGCATGGGGAGGGCTGTACAACCCAGAGAAGACAAGTAGTGACTCTGTAGCATCTCACTATGCTGGTGGACAGTGACTGTAATGGGGTTGGTGGGGGGGACCTGATGAAGGGGGTAGTGTAATCACCATAATATTGCTCATTTAATTGTAGATTAATGATATCAAAATAAACTTAAAAAACCCTGATGTATTACCAAAGTTTACTTATTTATCATCAATTTATATTCTTCTAAATGGATTTTGACTATAAACAACCTAAAAGATTGTGATCATATTATATGCTGTATATTTACTTAGGTTAATATTTAATTTTCCATATACCTGCATAATAAAACTAGGCTGACATGCTTTAGAGCAGGTTTGATTAAATATATAAAAGTATATCATTCTGATGCTTAAGTAATCAAATTGGGATCTTCTTTTGTAATACCTTAATCTTTAGAAAAGATTACCAAATACTCCAGGAATCATGCATAAGAAAAATGCGTATTATTGAAATTAAAAAAACAGTACTAAAAGAACCACAGTTCTATGCACTCCTTTAAAAGGAAAATGAAGTAGCATTTCTCCTCCAGTGGCATCAGTTAACACAAAATTGTGAATTAGTGGGACCACTCATACCGTCAGGAGAAATCAGGCATCAGTTAACACAAAATTGTGAATTAGTGGGACCACTCATACCATCAGGAGAAATCAGACAGCTAATGTCGAGGTGCCCTGGAAGAGCCTTTGGGGGATCTGGGCTTCTTGTACAACTTGTTCTGGGACCAAAAGACATCACCTGCTAAGTGGTGGAGACATATATGCCAGGGTATGATAACTGCAGGAGAGAGAATACATTATAAGTTATCATGTAAAATAACTCACGCTTTTTGAGAAAGATATCTTAACACAAAATAACAGATTTATCTTATATTAAGTACCCAGATCCCTTATCACAATGTCAGGGTTACAGGGTACTGAAGGATGTAGCTAAACAAACGGTAGGTGAATATTAACTTATTACTACCCTTAAAGATAGAATATTATTGATGAGTCTGTACTATGGTTTCTATCACTTGTGTTTTAAATGTAAGACTTTTTGTTTTTGTTTATGAATTGGGCAAATAATATTCAGAACATCCTCATAGTTTAGGCCAAACTTTGACTATATATGCAAATATACATCATTCTTGCATGAGATCACTTTAATTTTGTCTTACTAACCTAATTAGGCAAGCACCATTATTTTTGTTGTAAGTGCACTGCTCCTGAGACAGGGACTATGGGCTCAGACAGAGTAGGGTGAGGGCCTCTGGAAAAAACAAAACAAGATAACCATTGCCAGATTTGCTTTGGCCTCCTGGGGGGGCCCAGCTTATTTTTCTAACTTAACCCAAGTGCTGCCTTTCTTCCTCCAGCCCTAAACAAATGATTTGTTGCAACTTGGGCAATGTAGCAAACAAGCCCCAAACTACTGCAAGCCCAAAACAACACAGTAAAAAAAAAAAACAATTAGTTAAGTAAAACAATGACTCAGCCCACCTTTGGGGCAAAGCCGACAGCCTTGAGTGATAGGCTCCCAGACCCGGAAGCTGCTCTCCTGGGAGGAAATCAGATCAGTAAAGTTCTTGTAAATAACCAGGAAGACTAAGAAGAAAACTTAGTATTTCTTCAGAAGTATTTGGGACCACTTAGCCAGTGTGCATCCCTAGCCCTTTGTCTCTCAACTGCCTATAAAACCCCCCTAGACAAGGCACCACCCCGGACTCTCTTGTCCCCTCGCCAGGAGCTCTGTCCTTTCACTCTATCTCTGAAATAAAGCTTGTACCTTGCTCTCCTACCTTGACTGTTCGTGAAGTTCATTCTTTGGCTCCATGAACAAGAACCCCAGCATCACTCCCTCTAGCACTGGGTAAGGTAACCTATACACAGTACACTTCCAAAAAATTCTTGTTAAATAAATGAAATGTCTAGCACAAAGAAGAAAAAATGGAAAAATTAAACCATATTTAAAAGAAGTAAATTTTCAGGAAGGAAAATTATCTACAAAAAGAGTAGTCACAGACTTGCAAGATGGCGGCATGAGAGGTGAGATAGAGAGCTCCTCCTAAAACCACAAATTGTACAAAAATATAGTTAATTAATACAACTAACCTTAAAACAGCAACAAAAAAGAAGGCTGAACCATACTGCATACGCACCTCACCAACAGAGCAGACCCAAGCCCTTCCCCCACCCCAGCACACAGGCGGAAGGAAGAGAAATGGAGCGGGGGAGGGGGTGGAAGATTGGGACTGCTGAACACCTGGCCCTGGAGATCTGCTTTGTGAGAAGAATACTACAGTGTGTGGTGCGCTGGACATTGGGGAGCTCAGACACCCGGACTGCTTGAGAAATTGACATTCTGGCCATTTGTGGAGGAGGGGATCCACACCCAGCTGCTCTGTGTCAGAGGAAAGGCAGGCAGTCTGAGAGGCTTCCTAGCAGCGAGAGGGCTGCTGAAGGGGCGGGGTTTGCCCGGAGCTTGCTGTGTGGGAGAAGGGAGAGCTGGACAGGGTTGACTGGGTGCACACTGCCCAGCGGGTTGGGAACTTTGAGGAGCTTCAGGTGTTCCATCCCCCTGGCTGCCTACTCATCTCTGAGGCCCCCCACTGTGACACACAGTCTGCCAAACCTTCCTTCTGGCCTGCAGGCACCTGCTCGCAAACTGGCAGTCACTGCACAGGCATCAGGCCGGCCAGAGGGAGGCCCCGCCTTCAACAGCTACAGAGACGAAAATCAGAGGTTTACACGTGTGTCTTTGGCCCACTGGCTCTGACACTGGACACGGGCACCACAAACGGGAATCAGGAAACAGATCTATCCTCCCCCCAGGTACCAGCTCCGCTCCCCTACAACCCCCAACCTCACTCTAGGGGCTGAGCAGCTCCAGACACTAGAGTTTCTGCTCACTAGTGGGCACCACACAGAACTATGAAAAGACAAAAGAACATGGTTCAGACCAAAGTCTCACAAACCCCAGAAAGAGGGCCAAATGAAACCAAACTCACCAATCTTCCTGAAAGAACATTCAAAATAAAAATTATAAACACACTTATGGAGGTACAGAAAAATATTCAAGAACTCAAGAACAAATTTAAGTGGGAGATTCAATCATTAAGAAATTCCATATATGAAATGAAACATACACTATAGGGATTTAAAAGCAGATTAGATGTAGTAGAAGAGATGGTAAATGGAATAGAAATTAGAGAAGAGGAATACAAAGACGCTGAGGCACATAGAGAAAAAAGGATCTCTAAGAGTGAAAGAATATTGAGAGAACTGTGTGACCAACCCAAACGCAACAATATTCGCATTATAGAGGTGCGTACCAGAAGAAGAAGAGAGAGAAAAAGGGATAGAAAGTGTCATTGAGGAGGTAATTACTGAAAATTTCCCCAATCTGGGGAAGGAGATACTCTCTCAAGCCATGGAGGTGCACAGATCTCCCAACACAAGGGACACAAGGAAGACAACAGCAAGATATATAATAATTAAAATGGCAAAGATCAAGGATAAAGACAGACTTTTAAAAGCAGCTAAAGAGAGAAAAAACATCACATAAAAGGAGAACTCATCAGGCTATCATCAGATTTCTCAAAAGAAACCTTACAGGCCAGAAGGGAGTGGCATGATATATTTAATGCAACGAAGCAGAAGGGCCTTGAACTAGGAATACTTTACCCAGCAAGGTTATCATTTAAATTTGAAGGAGGGATTAAAAAATTTTCAGATAAGCAAAAGCTGAGAGAATTTACCTCCCACAAACCACCTCTACAGTGCATTTTGGAGGGACTCCTATAGATGGAAGTATTCCTAAGGCTAAAAAGATGTCACCCAAGGGAAGACAAAGAGTCCAGAATATGATTCATAACAAACAAAGAATGGAGGAGGAAGAAAAAGGAGGGAAAAAAAAGAACCTTTACATTGTGTTTGTAATAGTATACAAAGTAAGTTAAATTAGACTGTTAGATAGTAAGGGAATTGCCCTTGAACCCTTGGTAACCACGAATCTAAAGCCTGCAGTGGCAATAAGTATGTACCTATCGATAATCACCCTAAATGTAAATGGTCTGAATGCACCAATCAAAAGACATAGAGTTACTGAATGGATAAAAAAACAAGACCCATCTATATGCTGCCTACAAGAGACTCACTTCAAACCCAAAGACCTACACAGACTGAAAGTGAAGGGATGGAAAAAGATACTTCATGCAACTAACAGTGAGAAAAAAGCAGGAGTTGCAATACCTGTATCAGACAAAATAGACTACAAAACAAAGAGAGTCACAAGAGACAAAGAAGGATATTACATAATGATAAAAGGGTCAGTCCACCAAGAGGATATAACTATTATAAATATCTGTGCACCCAACGCAGGATCACCTACACATGTGAAACAAATACTAACAGATTAAAAGGGGGAAATGGGATGCAATTCATTCATTTTAGGAGACTTCAACACACCACTCACTCCAAAGGACAGATCAACCAGACAGAAAATAAGTAAAGAGACAGAGGCACTGAACAACATATTAGAACAGATGGACCTAACGGACATCTACAGAACTCTGCACCCAAAAGCAGCAGAATACACATTCTTCTCAAGTGCACATGGAACATTTTCAAGAATTGATCACATATTAGGACACAAAAAGAACCTCAGTAAATTTTAAAAGGTTGAAATTGTACCAACCAGCTTCTCAGATCACAAAGGTATGAAACTAAAAATAAATTACATAAAGAATACGAAAAAGCCCACAAACACATGGAGGCTTAATAACATGCTCCTAAATAATCAATGGATCAATGACCAAATAAAAACAGAGATCAAGCAATATATGGAGAAAAATGACAATAATTCAACACCACAAAATCTGTGGGATGCAGTGAAGGCTGTGCTAAGAGGGAAGTATATTGCAATACAGGCCTACCTCAGGAAAGAAGAAAAATCCCAAATGAACAGTCTAAACTCACAATTAATGAAACTGGAAAAGGAAGAACAAATGAGGCCCAAAGTCAGTAGAAGGAGGGACATAATGAAGATTAAAGCAGAAACAAATAAAATTGAGAAGAATAAAACAATAGAAAGAATCAATGAAAGCAGGAGCTGGTTCTTTGAGAAAATAAACAAAATAGATAAACCCCTCTCCAGACTTATCAAGAAAAAAAGGGAGTCTACACCCATAAACAGAATCATAAATGAGAAAGGAAAAATCACTATGGATACCACAGAAATACAAAGAATTATGAGAGAATACTATGAAAAATTATATGATAACAAACTGGATAACCTAGAAGAAATGAACAACTTTCTAAAAAAATACAACCTTCCAAGGCTGACCCAAAAAGAAACAGAAAATATGAATAGACCAATTACCAGCAATGAAATTGAATTGGTAATCAAAAAACTACCTAAGAACAAAATCCTAGACCAGATGGTTTCACCGCTGAATTTTATCAAACATTTAGTGAAGACCTAATACCCATCCTTATTAAAGTTTTCAAAGAGTAGAAGAAGAGGGAATTCTTCCAGACTCATTCTACAAGGCCAGCATCACTCTAATACCAAAACCAGGCACAGACACCACAAAATTGGAAAATTACAGACCAATATCCCTGATGAATGTGGATGCAAAAATACTCAACACAATATTAGCAAACCGAATTCAAAAATATATGAAAAAGATCATCCATCATATCAAGTGGGATTCATCCCAGGGATGCAAGGATGGTACAACATTAGAAAAATCCATCAACATCATCCACCACATCAACAAAATGAAGGGCAAAAACCACATGATCATCTCCATAGATGCTGAAAAGCATTCGAAAAAATTCAACATTCATTTATGATAAAAACTCTCAACAAAATGGGTATAGAGGGCAAGTACCTCAACATAATAAAGGCCATATATGACAAACCCACAGCCAACATTATTCTTAACAGCGAGAAGCTGAAAGCTTTTCGTTTAAGATCAGGAACAAGATAAGGATGCCCACTCTCCCCACTTTTATTCAACATAGTTCTGGAGGTCCTAGCCACGGCAATCAGACAACACAAAGAAATAAAACGCATCCTGATTGGCAAGGAAGAACTCAAACTGTCCCTGTTTGCAAATGACATGATATTGTACTTAAAAAACCCTAAGGACTCCACTCCAAAACTACTAGACCTAATATCTGAATTCAGCAAATTGTGGGATAAAAAATTAATACACAGAAATCTGTTGCATTCCTATACACTAACGATGAACTAGCAGCAACAGAAATTAGGAAAACAATTCGATTCACAATTGCATCCAAACAACTAAAATACCTAGGAATAAACCTAACCAAGAAAGTGAAAGACCTATACTCTGAAAACTACAAGACACTCTTAAGAGATGTTAAAGAGGGCACTAAAAAATGGAAATTCATCCCTTGCTCTTGGCTAGGAAGAATTAATATTGTCAAAATGGCCATCCTGCCTAAAGCAATCTATAGATTCAGTGCAATTCCTATCAAAATACCTACAGCATTCTTCAATGAACTAGAGCAAATAGTTCTAAAATTCATATGGAAAGACAAAAGACTCCCAATAGCCAAAGCTATCCTGAGAAGGAAGAATAAAGCAGGAGGAATTATGCTCTCTGACTTCAAGTTCTACTACAAAGCTACAGTAATCAAGACAATTTGGCACTGGCACAAGAACAGACCCACAGACCAGTGGAACAGAATAGAGAGGCCAGATATAAACCCAAGCATATGTGGTCAATTAATATACAATAAAGGAGCCATGGACATACAATGGGGAAATGACAGCCTCTTCAACAGCTGGTGTTGGCAACACTGGGCCACTACATGTAAGAAAATGAAACTGGATTACTGTCTAACCCTATACACAAAAGTAAACTCAAAATGGATCATAGACTTGAATGTAAGTCATGAAACCATAAAACTCTTAGAAAGAAATATAGGCAAAAATCTCTTGGGCATAAACATAAGCAACTTCTTCATGAACATATCTCCCCAGGCAAGGGAAACAAAAGCAAAAATGAACAAGTGGGACTATATCAAACTAAAAAGCTTCCTGTACAGCCAAGGATACCATCAGTAGAACCAAAAGGCATCCTACAGTATGGGAGAACATATTCATAAATGACATATCCGATAAGGGGTTGACATCCAAAATATATAAAGAGGTCACACACCTTAACAAACAAAAAGCAAATAAGCCAATTAAGAAATGGGCAGAGGATCTGAACAGACACTTCTCCAAAGAAGAAATTGAATGGCCAACAGGCACATGAAAAGATGCTCCACATCACTAGTCATCAGAGAAATGCAAATTAAAACCACAATGAGATATCACCTCACACCAGTTAGGATGGCTAACATGCAAAACACAAACAACAACAAATGTTGGCAAGGATGTGGAGAAAGGGGAACCCTCCTACACTGCTGGTGGGAATGTAAATTAGGACAACCACTGTGGAAAGCAGTATGGAGGTTTCTCAAAAAAGTCAAAATAGAAATACCATTTGACCCAGGAATCCCACTCCTAGGAATTTACCCTAAGAATGCAGCAGCCCAGTTTGAAAAAGACAGATGCACCCCTATGTTTATCGCAGCACTATTTACAATAGCCAAGAAATGGAAGCAACCTAAGTGTCCATCAGTAGATGAATGGAAAAAGAAGAGGTGGTATATATACACAATGGTATATTATTCAACCATAAGAAGAAAACAGATCCTTCTATTTGCAACAACATGGATGGAGCTAGAGGGTATTATGTTCAGTGAAATAAGCCAGGCGGAGAAAGACAAGTATCAAATGATTTCACTCATCTGTGGAGTATAAGAACAAAGAAAAAACTGAAGGAACAAAACAGCAGCATACTCACAGAACCCAAGAATGGACTAACAGTTACCAAAGGGAAAGGGACTGGGGAGGATGGGTGCGAAGAGAGGGATAATGGGGAAAAAGGGCTATTACAATTAGCACACATAATGTAGCGGGGGTGGAGGTTGGGTGCGGTGGTGGTATAAGGGGAAGGCAGTATAACACAGAGAAGACAAGTAGTGATTCTATAGCATCTTACTACGCTGATGGACAGTGACTGCAATGGGGTATGTGGTGGGGACTTGATAATAGGGGGAGTCTAGTAACCGTAATATTGTTCATGTAATTGTATATTAATAAAAAAAAGAGTAGTCACATATTTTAGAATTTTAACGTGTGGTAACGTTATGTGTGAATCATTTCTAAGTAATAAAATATAACACTTCCTATTCACATTAAAAGAAAAAATGCCTATTACCTTCCATAGTCTATCTGGTAAACTAGGCCATCAACTCTCTCCACGAGCTGTGGACCTCACTTCTCAGCACTGGGGCTAAATCCCAACTGTCAACAGCTATTGTCTCCAAATGTGAACACTTTCTCATCCTGTTAGAAAAAGGAGGAATCAGACTAATTTCAGGTCAAAAAACTTAAAAGATTAAGTATCATAAGAGTTATAGGAGAGTACTGTGAAATATAAGCTCTCCAAATAAAGGAAAAGTCCTGTAATTATTATTTCTAATATTGAATGTAGAGGTAACACATTAAACATGAAAAAAATCATTGGCATTCCCTTAAAAACAAAGCATTTAGTAAGTGTTTGTAGAGTGAGTGGATGGACAAATTAATTTGTGAAGAGTAATACTAACATTTAAGTATAGGGTTAACTTTATTTGAGCATTTCTCTGAAAATAATCTTTTCAAAAGATAATTCTTGATTAAACAACTCAAGCTTTCTCCTGACAACTAAGAACAATATAATCCAAACATGCTTTTAAAGCAAACAAATCATACAAATTATTTTAGAACAGAGTTTTTAAAGAAACGTTTCAACCACACAAATAGTGTTCACGTCTATTCCTTATGGCTGTGAAGAGACTCCATGCCACAGCTCGCCCTTTCCTACCTGCTTTTTGCCGGATGCATGCCTTTGTTCATAACGCACCTTCTACCTGGAATTTCCTTTTCCCCATTTCTGTTTACAAAAATATGTATGTCAATTGCCTTATCTTGGTGAAGCCTTCCTTGAACTCCACAACATCAATTGCTCCTCTTTCTGGGCTCCTGCAACAAATGATGCCCTTAGTAAGCACACATTCCCCAACTTTGTACTAATTTCATTCTGTAGTGCTCTATTATCCCATCTTTGCCCAACAAACTCTAGGAAGGACCTTAATCATTTTCACAGCCCCACCAAAGCCTAGCGAAGTGCCTTTTACACAATACATGCTAAATATTGTGTCTGGCACTTAGTAGTCACTCAGTGATATTGGATGAATTAATCAGGTAAAATTCATGGTTAATATCTTTTTATTAAGGTATTACTGATATACACTCTTACGAAGGTTTCACATGAAAAAACAATGTGGTTACTACATTTACCCATATCAAGTCCCCACCCATACTCCATTGCAGTCACTGTCCATCAGTGTAGTAAGATGCCACAGATTCACTATTTACCTTCTTTGTGCTACACTGTCTTCCCTGGGACCCCCACACCATGTGTACTAAACATAATACCCCTCAATCCCCTTCTCCCACCCTCCCCACCCACCCTGCCACATCCCTCCCCTTTGGTAACCACTAATCCCTTCTTGGAGTCTCTGAATCTGCTGTTGTTTTGTTCCTTCAATTGTGCTGTGTTGTTATGCTCCACAAATGAGGGAAATCATTTGGCACTTGTCTTTCTCCGCCTGGCTTATTTCACTGAGCATAATATCCTCCAGCTCCATCTGTGTTGTTGCAAATGGTAGGATTTGTTTCTTTCTTATGGCTGAATAGTATTCCATTATGTATATGTACCACATCTTTATCCATTCATCTACTGATGGAGGTTAATGTTTTTTTTTAATCTTTATTGAATGTCCACTATGGGTACAACATGGAGCAAAGAAAAGATAGTAATTATTACATTAGTATTTACTTTAAACTTTACAAAATCCTTCCAGCTATTTTACCTCATATGTGCTAATAAGCACAGAGTAAGTAGGCATGAAAAGGACATTGTTCTTATTTCACAGATGAAAAATTTAGCCTCAGAGAAGCAAAAGTGACTTGTCTCAAATACAGGTGAGTAAGTGGAATAGCAGGTGTTTTTCTTTCCACAATGCAACCACGTCTAATGAGCTTCACTTTCTCAGAAAACATCCAGGTGAAAAAACAGAAAAACAATCTATATTGCCTATCATCGTATCTTTAAAATCAAGCTTGGAAGATTATTTATGCCTGATATCTCATACCAATAGCCAAGTTTTCTTTTTTACTCATTTTTCCCTAACAGTGATATAAGGACAACAGGAGAATTAGAGAAGGGAAAGAAAATAAAATTTCCTGACTATCAACCACATGCCAGTTTCTCTCACAGTACATTTCCCCATTTAAACTTTGCAACCATTTTGTAAAGCACTATTTGTACCCCCTACAAATATGGATAACTTGAGACTTAGAAAATTTTAATTACTTGCTGTGTTATGCCCAAGTCACGAGTCCCCGAGAGACCACCAAGGAGCCGATTCCCATGCAAACACAAAAGGGTCATTTATTTCAAGCTCGAGCTTGGACTCACACCCTTCACTGACGCAGCAGGTCAGGAATGTGAGCCCTGAGCTCAGGGTAGGCAAGGTTTTTATGCATTACAGGTTCAGGAAGAGGGGATTCTAACTTGGCATAAGCTGATTGGGGCAAATTCTGGAAGTTAAACCATTGTTATTGATTAAGTTCGGCTGGCCTGACCATGATGATGTAGCAGGAGCGTTGCTAGGGGAACTATCTGGGGTGGCCATTTGTCCATGTTCTCAAGACACGTACATCTCATACGCCTGGGAGCATCAGGCACAAATGGCCAGCCTTGAGATAAGACCTTCTTCTAATATCAGTTCCTGTGGTTAGGAAACTTTTCAAGGTTTCTTCCAGAGCCAGGCCCAGCTCAGGCCTCAGATGGAGATTAGGCACAAAAAACAGAGTCAGTCCTGTTCTGTCCATTTAGGTTCACACAGTCAGATTTGTTAAAATGGCTTCTCTTATGCTAAATGTAGGGTCTCACAGCTGAATATAAATAGTAAGATAAATGGGGGACTCTAGATTCAAACCACTCCTTTCTCTACCTTCCTTCCCACCAAACAGCGCTAACTCGAAGTGATATGACAAGGATATTAGAAAGGGGATGAGAGAGAGGACAAGCCTTTAAAGGGTCATGATGGAGCAAATGGGGTTGAAAAAGGACAGAAGGAACAAGTTAGGAGGGGAGAAAATAGGCCTGAGGTCCGACCTGAGGATCAGCTGGAAGGACATCTGGGAAGAGGTCAGAGCATTGAAATTCCATTGCTTTCCTCCACTATCCTCAGTCTAGATTCCCTTCTGCTTTGACCCTTTCTTAGTTCAAAGACCATCCTTTGTGCTGTTTAGCCAGGACGGCCCTTAGACTGGAAAAATGGAAAATGGAACACACTCCATACACTAGCTTAGTTTATGATTACATTCCAACTACCACCCCAGTTACTTCCAGGGAACTCCTGGCAAACGTTGCCTAGTGGTTCTTCACAAATGGACAAGACAATTAGCACAGCCAGTACCAATCAGTCTGAGAAAAAAACCACCTAACTCAAACCCGTCAGTCTCCACAGATAAGAAATGGTAGTTTTGGTTATTAACACTAGGTGGCAGTATTTGTCAACTTCATCGCTTTACTCTTAGGAAACGACCTATTCATAGTCGGCAGAGTAATTAATGGTTGACATCTCTTTCCTGTAGGTTAGTCTAATTATTCACAAGGGTTTTAATGGTTTTCTTTACCATGCTTATCGCAAGATATTGGCATTTAAATTTCTTAGAAAAAAACACTATATGCTACACTCATGTTATTATATGATCACTACATCGTTATAACATACTGCATTGTAACACTGCATTTATCTGAAGTTTATCAGCAACCAGCACCCTCGGAGCTCCAGAATATAGTCCTGACCTGGGAGGAAAGAGGAAGAGTTTTTCTTTCTTCCTTCCTTCCTTCCTCCCTCCCTCTGTACCCCCACCCTTTCTTTCTTCTTTTCTTTCTTTATTCCCTTTTTTCTGCATGCATCTGATTAACCAAAACTCATTCACATGGCTACAGTAACTGCAGAAAATACTGGGAAATGTAGTTTTTAGCTAAGCACCTTACCACCCCAAATAAAATTGGAGTTCTGTTATCAAGTGTTTAGGAGAGAAAAATCTGAGATGGCAACGAGCAGTCTCTCCTCAACCAGCAGGGAATTGAAGATGTTTGGTCCAAACACATATGGCAGGCGGGCCAGTGCACTTGGCTGCTCTCACCAGGCCCTGAGTTTAGGTTAATGCTCTGCTGTCACTGTCTTGAAATTCTTAAAAACTTGGTCTTTGAATTTGTGTTTTGTAAGTGATGTCTGAGGGAACACTGGATCATGCATAAGAGCAGAGGAGATGTGTGCAATGTGTTTGCTATTTCTTGCTGCCCAATTTGCATATAGTGTTTGAAATGCCCCGTGAGTACAGGATTCCTTTGGGTACACGATGTGCGGGAGTTCAATGAGACTCTGAGCTAGGATAAAGTAAGCAGCATACGTCTGCCACTAGGTAAGCAGGGACACGGAGAGCCGCTAGAGGTCACACTTTCTGTTCGAATCAGAACTTGGCTTCCAAAACAAAAGAGGGCAAGGGCATTCTAAGAAACAAGCAAGCAAGGAACCCTATCACACCCTTTCTTACTCTTGTTACTGCTCAGTATTAGCCAACCACTTATGTTGAAATAATGATAGGAAAAAAGGAAAGATAGGGTAAAACCCGTAATTCCTTTTCCTTCCAGTCCTTCCTTATCATTGGCCAAAAGAATACTGATGGAACATGCAGGTATCAAGTGAAATAAAACAGTTGAGTTACTTTTGTGCAGTATTTCTATTATTCAGGCAAAAATGAAATATACAATAAGAGCTATAAAATGCTAACTGCATAACTTCGATGATTTTGTATACGAATTAAATGCTAACATTTGCATTTAAAACTGGCATTGCACAATGTAAAGAGGAATGGTGAAGTTCATGCTAATAATTTAAAATCCTTATTTTCTTTACTTAGAACATTAAAAAACAAAAGACATCTTGACAAATTGAAAGATTGTGGAAGAGTTCTGGTACCTTTAACTGCACGTTTTTCCTGCTTTTTGAATAGGGACTCTTTTTCACTGAGTCCCACATAATGAAGCTGGTGCTGGTGACAGGGTTTAACAATTCAGTCAGACTATATAAGAACATTTATTTTCTACAGCTTATCTGAAACTTACTCAAGCCTCTATGTGAGTGAGCGGGCAGGGATCTTAAAGTTATTATTTAACTATCTCATCATCTCTTCTTGTTTGAACTGTTGTTTTTCAGGGAAATACTCTATTTTCCAGACATTTTCTTCCTTTCTGCGCCCCGTCCCACACCGATCCTGTGCCAATAAGAGAACTACAATAAAAGGTTGGAGTGAAAGGATAAAGCAATTTATTGCAGTTGAGACAGAAGGCTGTTCCCACTATAGTGTTCACCAGGAAAGCTCAGCATTGTATCATGAGGTTTTATGAGAATTTCTTCACACTTGTGTCCTTACTCATCACTAGTTTATAATACGTAGGAAAAGTTGAATCAGAATATAGAGATTCAGATGGTCATGTTATGGAAAATCATTGAAGGGATATAATAAACTGCCTTCTGTTAAAGTCTGAGAAATTCAAACCATGCCACATCTTGTTCTACTGCCGACTAGCTAATATTTACTAGTGCCTTCTAAGTGACAGGCATTGTCATTAGAGATTCACATGAATTATTCTGTTAATCATAATAAAAACTCTATGGAGTAGATATAATTATGATCCCTATTTCATGTAAGATGGGACTGAGACATTAGGAGTTAAGTAACTTCCCAGAGTCAAACAGCTCAAAAGTGGTATAACTGGTATATCATCATATGCCAGAGAGTCTTGGTACACAAAAGCATCCTAAGTTTCTCAAGGAAACACAGGGATTTACTTACAATTAGGTTAAATTTATGGAACTTATTCCCACTAGTGAACTGCCTCAACTGCAGTGGAATCTTGGAGACATGCAAAGGTGTTTGATGGATGTAAGACCATAGCATTAGACAGGAGTCAGATACTTCGATAAATGAGCCATGACTTAAGTTTATATGGCCTTCCATGAGAGTGCAAACCTCAAGATACAATCAAATCATCAAACATGTGGGAGCTTTGGATTTCAGCAAGACCCAAACGGGACGATGCTCCCCAGAAGCTATAGTAACCCTGAAATGATAGAGACAAGGGCTGGAACTGCCTACAAACTCTACTGTTGTACTAGTTTTATAAAAATTATTCTTTTTTTTGAAACTTCTTCAAAAAACACCACACCACAAAGAACCACCACCCATGAGATAGACCTGGAGTCAGAACTGGACAGTACCCACCTGTCCCAACAAACCAACCTTTCAAACACCATTAGCTATGCTGACTTGTATAAAATTAAGCCTGAGCTGTATAATTCTGTATAAAGTAGTAGGCTTCTAATCAATTATTCTACTATTTAAAAAAAATTGGATGCTGACAATGGACACAAACTGGGATAGGTGTGTAGATAACATAACTGCCTCCAATGACTATATCCATTCATACTGTCTTTAATTTCATCTGCCAACTTTTGTTTACATGTGAGTGAAGGAGAGCAAAATATGCACCCCAAAATATGACTGTAGGAGCTCAGAATATGCCACCTGCAAATAGGCCACTGTGGCAGACTGGCTATTTTGAACTGTGAACACTTGGAAAAACAGCAACTGCAGGGAATGGCTTTCTTTGAACTCACCTTCTCTGCCTAAAGACAGAACCTCCAAAAGGAACTCAGTTGTAAATCTCCTCCCGGGGAGTTTCATTAACCAGGGAGGATGGCGGTCATCACAGAAGAGACCAGAAGGCAACCCTACACCCAGACCCACTGTCACAAACTACCATGCCTCCTACCTGTTCTTCTAAGGACTCATTCATCTGTCTTAAAAATCATTTACTCTCCTTAAGAGACCTCCCCTTTCCCTAAAATGATATTTAAGCCTGAATCTAAGTCACCTCTTTGAGTTACTCATTTTTCCCTAGCCATCATGGGTGTGTACATGAGATATACCTTCTGTTTGTTTTTCCCTTGTAAATCAGTCTTTTAGTACAGGGCTCTCAGCTAGGAACTCAGAAGGGTAGAGGGGAAATGATTTTTCTTCCCCTATATGAGTACATGGTCTGTTTGGGAAAATTATGATGCTAATTCTCCTGACCTCTGTAGGTTCAAAAAATGGATACAAAACCCAAATTAGGCCAAAGTACTTTTCCTGTGGTTTAAAAAGTTAATTCTGGAAGAGAAGTGCTCATTTCTCCTAGGTTTAGGACTAATAGCCTGACTGCTGGGAACACTGAAGTACCTGGGATTACGTGACCCAGGGGCAGGCCTTTACCAAGGAATGCAGAGAGAAATATACTTCAATTCCTTTACCTGTTCTGTATAACTCTTGAGAAATCATGTAGACCTGTTCTGTCCAATATAGTAGCCATACATGTAGCTACGGAGCACTTAAGATGTGGCTGAAAATGTAAAATACAAAGAATTAGTATGAAACTTAATTTTTACAGTGACTATATGTTGACGTGACAATGCTTTTTATATAGTGGGTTAAATAAAACATACTATTAAAATTAGTTTCACCCCCTTTTTAAATGTAAATACTTCAACATTTGAAAGGATATATGCATGATACAAAAAAAAAGAAAAAATTTTGTAACTATGTATAGTAACTAGACTTATTATACTGATCAGTTCACAGTATATACAAATGTCAAATCATTATACTGTATACCTGAAACTAATATCATGCTATATGTCAATTATACCTCAATAAAATAAAATAAAATGACATATTTATTTAGGTGTAGATTTAAAATAGCCATTCGATTTGAAAAAGGTATGTAGAGGTTGGAAAATAGAAGTGGGAGAGATTAAGAGGAAGAAAATGTAACACTTTTGGAGAGCATCATGCACTGCACTCCGTGTTATGAGCCTTACACACTATCTCACAATGCAGCACGAACATTAGAAAGTTTGGTAGGAGTACAGGTGCGGAAGGGGGATGCAGAGGTGAGGCACATGCAGAAGGAGAGCTGACTTCCTCAGTCCTGTCAGGGAGGTTAAATCTCTTTAAATTCTTTTACAGTTACCTCCTGGGTATTTTAGTTCCATTCCTTAGGCTCAGATGAGTTTTGAACTTTTCTGAACCTCAGACCCCTCATCTGAAAGCCAGGAATAATATTCCTACCTCAACGTAAGTTTCCTAGCAGACTGTTTGCCACGTAACTACATGCTTAATAAATGACTACTTCTTCTTCCTCTACCATTAGTTGAAAGCGGTCAGACAGGTCTCTGTTTAACCTAAGGGTTTCATTTAGTAAATTGGTGAATCAGGAAAAAGTAGGGGATATGAAGGAAGTACATTGTAAGGCACTGGGATAACACATGGCACAAAGGGAAATCACAGGGCACAAAATGCCACTAATCACAGTGAAGGAGGCAAGAGAACACCAATAATCTGGGTATCAAATTAAAATGATTCCCCACCTCCAAAGTTCAGAGGGCTTGATGTCATCAGTCCCACTTGATTATAAGATATAATAATACTAGAGTTAGTTCATGAGTAGTCAAGCTTCTACCATGGCCTCTGATCTGGCCTAGGCATCCTAAAGGATTTATAGAGGATAGGTGGCATCCCCAGAGCATAATACATACATCTATAAAACTGAAATATAAGAAAATGTTAGAATTAAGAACGAAATGAGGTATAACTGGCAACTGCAGTAGGAGTTCAGAGAAAAAGAGGAGGCTGCTAGTGGCCGGGGAGTCAGAAAAGGAGAATGACCTTGTAGGGTGCTGGAGAGAAAGTAAAAGCCCCAGGGTCAAAGGCAGGTGGCAATGAATTTGGTTTGTTTAGAGGACAGTAGAGACCGGACTGGTTCCACATAGAGGGTATATTTGAGGGAGGAGAGAAAAACAAGTTTCAGTTGAAAGTGTGGGTCAAACCCAACAGCCCTGAAACTGCCCTCGGTGTGGTCAACTGGGAGTACTTGAGTGACTACAAGAGGAGAGAAAACAGTACTTTTGAAAGACCCTTTTCAGGCACTGGCAGTTTAGATCAAGGCTTCCCAAACCAGTTTGCCCCTGGCAGCAAGGCCTGTGAGCAAAGAATGATTTTTACATTTTTTAACAGTTGGGGATTAATGTCTAAGGAAGAATAATATTTCATGACACATGAAAATTACATTAACTTCAAATTTCAGTATCCATTAATAAAGTTTTACTGTGCTGGTCTGCAACGTCAGGAGTTCCCTGACTGAAATCTGAAACTGGCCTTGGTACATTGGGTCCCTAAACTTGGGCAAAGAGAGACCCAAGAAAGAGGTGGTCACTCCAGACTGGCAGGTGGCAGGTTCAGGAAGCAAGGGAGTTTACCCAGAAGCTTCCCTGGGCAACTGCAAGATGAATATAGATAGATCTGCCTGACAGAATCTCAGTTTATAAAAAGGCCTTAAACTTCACATGTATCATCCAGATGGACTTAGCAACACATTGTTGCCTCAAGGCTGCACCCTTGAAAGGTTCCCACTGTGGGAACAGTGGGCAGACATATGTTCCAAGGACACGGGAGGGGATGAGGAGCTTCCCATTGACTGGGTCCAGCTCTGGGGGTCAAATGGCAGTAGTGTCTTCTCAATGACCTCCTCCGATGTACTGGGCCACAGCCAATGCTGCTTGTTTCCTTTATGGTCTGTGGCTGCTTCTGTGCTCCAGTGGTAGTGTGACAGAGACTGTATGGCCCAAAAAGTATGGCCCTAAAATTGTTACTATCTGGCCTTTACAGAAACTGTTTATAGACCCTTAGTTTAGGCTGACACTGGGGAAACAGGGAGAAGAGAGAGCATCAAGGTGGGGACTAGGATAAGGTGAGTGAGGGACACACCTTGGGCACAGAATTTAAGGGGAACAGTGCCAAGAAACATCAGCAATTAATAATATCCAATGCTATCTTTTTAAAAACCAAAATTAATGCCCCAAATCCACAATAAGCAAAATGTCAAAATTTAAAGACAGGGCCAGTAACAATGCTGCATTCTGCCATACCAGAGACTGAGACAAAAGGAAATCCAGTGACTACCGAGGTTGTTGGCACCCCCTTAAATTTTGCATGGGAAGAAAATGTTTCGCTCACTGCCTCCTTATCATGGCCCTGGTATTAACAGAAACACTCAGGAGGGGGTGGAGATGAGTAGGGTCAAAACAGGGTGGCAGAAGATATGGAGACTTAAAAGTGGTTTTCAGTTCTTAGATCTCAGATTCTGCTTTAAAGAGGAGAAATTCACTCATTTCACCCAAAGTGCCAAAGCCTACATTGGCTGTGCAGTCCAGCCCCAGCTTGACTCTGACACCATTCAAGTCGTCTCCCACTTGTTTGCTTCTTACACCCCAGTCTCCTTACAGTCCCTTAACAAAACCAGGAATACTTCATCTAGGGACATTTGCACCCAGGTCCCTCTGCCTGGAGTCTTGTCCCTGGCATGCACAGGGCTCACGTACCATCTTCTCTGGAGGCCCCCTCGACCATGCTATTTAAGATTAGATCCACTCCTTTACTCCCAACCCTCCCTGCGTTATTTCTTCCGTTGCATATATCAGCCTTAAAATACATGATTTTCCGTGTTTATGGTTTCTCTCCTCCTGCCTCATGGCATGCTCTGCGAAGGCAGGCTTTCTTCTGTTGGCTTTGCTACCTCAGAATGTCCTGCACCTAGATGAGAATGAGCAGCCCATCAGCACTGAAGGGCTAACTCACCAGACCCAGCAGAACACGACGTGGCAAAGGGAGAAGGAGCAGTTGTCCTCTTCTAAGTTTTCAAGCATAACTTCTACCAATCGGGAGCAAATAAGCTTCTCACTTAAAAATGGTAAAATCAAGGAGGGATTAAATAGTTTTCAGATAAGCAAAAGCCGAGAGAATTTACCTCCCACAAACCACCTCTACACTGCATTTTGAAGGGACTCCTAAAGATGGCAGTATTCCTAAGGCTAAATAGATGTCACCTAAGGGATAGACAAAGAGTACAGAATATGATTCATAACATACAAATAATGGAGGAAGAAGAAAGAGGAGGAAAAAAAAAAGAACCTTTAGGTTGTGTTTGTAATAGCATACGAAGTGAGTTAAATTAGACTGTTAGATAGTAAGGGATTACCCTTGAACATTTGGTAAAAACCAATCAAAAGCCTGCAATGGCAGTAAGTACATAACTATTGATAATCACCCTAAATGTAAATGGTCTGAATGCAACAATCAAAAGACATAGAGTCACTGAATGGATAAAAAAACAACACCCATCTATATACTGCCTACAAGAGACTCACTACAAACCCAAAGACATACACAAACTGAAATTAAGGGATGGAAAAAGATATTTCATGCAACTAACAGGGAGAAAAAAGCAGGAGTTGCAGTACTTGTTTCAGACAAAATAGATTTCAAAACAAAGAAAGTCACAAGAGACAAAGAAGGACATTACATAATGTTAAAGGGTCAGTCCAACAAGAGGATATAACTATTATAAATATCTGTGCACCCAACACAGGATCACCTACATATGTGAAACAAATACTAACAGATTAAAAGGGGGAAATAGAATGCAATTCATTCATTTTAGGAGACTTCAACACACCACTCACTCCAAAGGACAGATCAACCAGGCAGAAAATAAATAGACAGAGGCACTGAACAACATATTAGAACAGATGGACCTAACGACATCTACAGAACACTCCATCCAAAAGCAGCAGGATAGGACTTCCGGGAAGATGGCGGTGTGAGCAGGGCGGCAGAAATCTCCTCCCAACACTATATTTATCTACGAAAACACAGAAAATACATCTATTCCTAAAAGAGAGGCGAGAATACACAGGAAAGCGCACAGCGTGCAGCTACACCCGAGAGGACTCGGCACCCCAAGATACGGGTAAGATACGGAGCCGCGACCGGCGGGACCCGAGCCCTCCCCAACCCCAGCGCACCGGCAGGAGGAGAGGATTCAGAGCCGGGAGGGAGTGGAAGTACACCCTGCGAAGTAGCCAGCCCCGGTGATCTGCGCGGGGAGCACTGACCGACATTGCACAGTGCAGCGGAGATTGGAGAGACAGAGGGGCAGGATCTGAGCGGGGAACGCGCCAGGGTGCTTGCACGCGGCTCCCGGGAAGGAAAAAAAAAAAAGTGCGCGCTTTCTTCAGCGGTCTTAAAGAGACAGGAGCCCAGTGGAGGAGCCAGATCGCCCCAGCACACTCAGCCCAGCAGGCTGGGAGTCCTGGGGAGTTTCAGACGCCTTAGCTAGCGACTGAGGAAGTGTAGCCATACTTAACACTTCTCAATGAGATCAACAGCCTCCTATTCGTTCCCACCCCTGCCAGAGCGATAAAGGGCCCTGTGGAGCGGCACAGTCACAGCTGTGGAATACTGGGGCAATAGCGCCACCTAGAGCATTCCCACAGAATCTACGTCCGGTGGGCATTTTTTTGTTTTTTTGTTGTTTTTGTTTTTGTTTTTTCTTTTCTTTCTTTTTTCTTTTCTTTCTTTCTTTCTTTTTTTTCTTTTTTCTCTTCTCTTTTTAAAGTCTTAAAGAGCACAGCTGACATACGTGGCAACTATCAGTGACCAAATTACACAGCCATGAAAAGACAGAGGAATATGGTTCACACCAAAATCAACCAGACAACCCCAGAGAGGGAGTCTGAAGGGATGGAAATGCACAGCCTCCCTGAAAAAGAATTCAGAATAAAAGTCATAACCATGCTGATGGACCTACAGAGAAATGGGCAAGAGCTGAGGGAGGAAGTGAGGGAACTGAGGAAAGACAATACAGAAATCAGACAAGCGATCGACGGGCTTAACAGCAGAATGGATGAGATGTGAGAGACTGTTAATGGAATAGAAAAAAGAGAACAGGAGTACAGAGCAGCTGAGGCAGAGAGAGATAAAAGGATTTCTAGGAATGAAAGAATATTAAGAGAACTGTGTGACCAATCCAAACGGAACAATATTCGCATTATAGGAGTACCAGAGGAAGAAGAGAGAGAAAAAGGGATAGAAAGTGACTTTGAAGAAATAATTGCGGAAAACTTTCCCTCGCTGGGGAAGGAAGTAGTCTCGCAGTCCACCGAAGCTCATAGATCTCCCAACACAAGGGACCCAAGGAAGACAACACCAAGACACATAATAATTAAGATGGCAAAGATCAAAGATAAAGACAGGGTATTAAAGGCAGCTAGAGAGAGAAAAAAGATCACCTACAAAGGAAAACCCATCAGACTATCATCAGACTTCTCAACAGAAACCTTACAGGCCAGAAGAGAATGGCATGATATATTTAATGTTATGAAACAGAAAGGCCTCGAACCAAGAATATTGTATCCAGCACGATTATCATTTAAATATGATGGAGGGATTAAACAATTTCCAGATAAACGAAAGTTCAGAGAGTTTGCCTCTCATAAACCACCACTACAGGATATCTTAAATGGACTGCTCTAGAGGGAAGCACACCTAAGGCTAAAAAGATGTCACCAGAGAAAAAAAAAATCATAGCAAAGAAAGCAGACCATCCAAATACCAACTAAAGGCAAAGAATAAAACACCTACTATAGAAAGAATGGAGGAGGAGGAATAAGAAGGGAGAGAAAGAAAGAAACATCAGACTGTGTTTACAATAACTTAACAAGAAAGTTAAGTTAGATTGTTAGATAGTAAAGAAGCAACCCTTGAACCCTTGGTAACCATGAATCTAAAGCCAGCAATGGCAATAAGTACATATCTATCAATAATCACCCTAAATGTAAACGGACTGAATGCACCAATCAAAAGACACAGAGTAACAGAATGGATAAAAAAGCAAGACCCATCTATATGCTGCCTACAAGAAACTCACCTCAAATCCAAAGATATACACAGACTAAAAGTGAAGGGATGGAAAAAGATATTTCATGCAAACAACAAAGAGAAGAAAGCAGGTGTTGCAGTACTTGTATCAGACAAAATAGACTTCAAAACGAAGAAAGTAGCAAAAGATAAAGAAGGACATTACATAATGATAAAGGGGTCAGTCCAACAAGAAGATATAACCATTATAAATATATATGCACCCAACACAGGAGCGCCAGCATATGTGAGACAAATACTAACAGAATTAAAGGAGGAAATAGACAGCAATGCATTCATCTTAGGAGACTTCAACACACCACTCACTCCAGAGGACAGATCAACCAGACAGAAAATAAGTAAAGACACAGAGGCACTGAACAACACACTAGAACAGATGGACCTAACAGACATCTACAGAACTCTACACCCAAAAGCAACAGGATACACATTCTTCTCAAGTGCACATGGAACATTTTCCAGAATAGACCACATACTAGGCCACAAAAAGAACCTCAGTAATTTCAAAAATATTGAAATCCTACCAACCAACTTCTCAGATACCAAGGTATAAAACTAGAAATAAATTTTAGAAAGAAATCAAAAAGGCTCACAAATACATGGAGACTTAACAACACTCTCCTAATTAATCAATGGGTTAACGACCAAATCAAAACAGAAATCAAAGAATATATGGAGACTAATGACAACAACAACACAAACCCACAACTTCTGTGGGACGCAGCAAAGGCAGTTCTAAGAGGAAAGTATATTGCAATCCAGGCCTATTTAAAGAAAGAAGAACATTCCCAAATGAATAGTCTAAAGAAACAATTACTGAAATTGGAAAAAGAAGAACAAATGAGGCCCAAAGTCACCAGAAGGAGGGACATAATAAAGATTAGAGAAGAAATAAATAAAATTGAGAAGAATAAAACAATAGAAAAAATCAATAAAACCAAGAGCTGGTTCTTTGAAAAAATAAACAAAATAGATAAACCCCTAGCCAGTCTCATTAAGAGAAAAAGAGAATCTACACACATAAACACAATCAGAAATGAGAAAGGAAAAATCACGACGGACCCCACAGAAATACAAAGAATCATAAGAGAATATTATGAGAATCTATATGCTAACAAGCTGGAAAACATAGAAGAAATGGACAACTTCTTAGAAAAATACAACCTTCCAAGACTGACCAAGCAAGAAACAGAAAAACTAAACAGACCAATCACCACTGACGAAATCGAATTGGTAATCAAAAAACTACCCAAGAACAAAACCCCTGGGCCTGATGGATTCACCTCTGAATTCTACCATACGTATAGAGAAGAAATAACACCGATTCTCCTTAAAGTTTTCCAAAAAATAGAAGAGGAGGGAACACTTCCAAACTCATTCTATGAAGCCAGCATCACTCTAATGCCAAAACCGGGCAAAGAACTCACCAAAAAAGAAAATTACAGACCAACATCCCTGATGAACATAGATGCAAAAATACTCAACAAAATATTAGCAAACCGAATCCAAAAATACATCAAGAGGATCATACACCATGATCAAGTGGGATTCATCCCAGGGATGCAAGGATGGTACAACATTCGAAAATCCATCAACATCATCCACCACATCAACAAAAAGAAGAACAAAAACCACATGATCATCTCCATAGATGCTGAAAAAGCATTTGACAAAATTCAGCATCCATTCCTGATTAAAACTCTCAACAAAATGGGTATAGACGGCAAGTACCTCAACATCATAAAGGCTATATATGACAAACCCACAGCTAACATCATACTTAACGGCGAGACGCTGAAAGCTTTTCATCTAAGATCGGGAACAAGACAGGGATGCCCACTCTCTCCACTGTTTTTCAACATAGTACTGGAGGTCCTAGCCACGGCAATCAGACAAAACAAAGACATACAAGGCATCCAGATTGGTAAAGAAGAAGTCAAATTGTCACTATTTGCAGATGACATGATACTGTACATAAAAAACCCTAAAGACTCCATTCCAAAACTACTAGAACTAATATCTGAATTGAGCAAAGTTGCAGGATACAAAATTAACACACAGAAATCTGTTGCTTTCCTATACACTAATGATGAACTAACAGAAAGAGAAATCAGAAAAACAATTCCATTCACAATTGCATCAAAAAGAATAAAATACCTAGGAATAAACCTAACGAAGGAAGTGAAAGACCTGTACTCTGAAAACTGCAAGACACTCCTAAGAGAAATTAAAGAGGACACTAACAAATGGAAATGCATCCCATGCTCTTGGCTAGGAAGAATAAATATTGTCAAAATGGCTATACTACCTAAAGCAATCTACAGATTCAATGCAATCCCTATCAAACTACCAACAGCTTTCTTCAATGAACTGGAACAAATAGTTCTCAAATTCATATGGAACCACAAAAGACCCCGAATAGCCAAAGCAATCCTGAGAAGGAAGAATAAAACAGAGGGAATTACGCTCCCTGACTTCAGGCTCTACTACAAAGCCACAGTAATCAAGACAATTTGGTATTGGCACAAAAACAGACCCACAGACCAGTGGAACAGAATAGAAAATCCAAACATTAACCCAAACATATACAGTCAATTAATATTTGATAAAGGAGCCTTGGATATACAATGGGGAGATGACAGCCTCTTCAGCAGCTGGTGTTGGAAAAACTGGACAGCTACATGTAAGAGAATGAAACTGGACTACTGTCTAGCCCCATACACAAAGGTAAACTCAAGGTGGATCAAAGACCTGAATGTAAGTCATGAAACCATAAAACTCTTAGAAAAAAACATAGGCAAAAATCTCTTGGACATAAACATGAGCACTTCTTCATGAACATATCTCCCCGGGCAAGGGAAACAAAAGCAAAAATGAACAAGTGGGACTATATCAAGCTGAAAAGCTTCTGTACAGCAAAGGACACCATCAGTAGAACAAAAAGACATCCTACAGTATGGGAGAATATATTCATAAAAAACGTATCTGACAAAGGGTTGACACCCAAAATATATAAAGAACTCACGCACCTTAACAAACAGAAAGCAAATAATCCAATTAAGAAATGGGCAGAGGACATGAATAGACACTTCTCCAATGAAGAAATTCAGATGGCCAACAGGCACATGAAAAGATGCTCCACATCGCTAATCATCAGAGAAATGCAGATTAAAACCATAATGAGATATCACCTCACACCAGTGACGATGGCCAACATCCAAAACACAAACAACAACAAATGTTGGCGAGGATGTGGAGAAAAGGGAACCCTCCTACACTGCTGGTGGGACTGCAAATTAGTTCAACCATTGTGGAAAGCAGTATGGAGGTTCCTCAAAAAACTCAAAATAGAAATACCATTTGACCCAGGAATTCCACTCCTAGGAATTTACCCTAAGAATGCAGCAGCCCAATTTGAAAAGACAGATGCACCCCTATGTTTATTGCAGCACTATTTACAATAGCCAAGAAATGGAAGCAACCTAAGTGTCCATCAGTCGATGAATGGATAAAGAAGAGTGGTACATATACACAATGGAATATTATTCAGCCATAAGAAGAAAACAAATCCTACCATTTGCAACAACATGGATGGAGCTAGAGGGTATTATGCTCAGTGAAATAAGCCAAGCTGAAAAAGACAAGTATCATATGTGGAGTATAAGAACAAAGAAAAAAACTGAAGGATCAAAACAGTAGCAGACTCACAGAACCCAAGAACGGACTAATAGTTACCAAAGGGAAAGGGACTGGGGAAAATGGGCAGGAAGGAAGGGATAAAAGGGAAAAAGGGGCATTACGATTAGCAGATGTAATGTTGGGGGGGGGACGGGGAGGGCAGTACAACTCAGAGAACACAAGTAGTGTTTCTATAGCATCTCACTACACTGATGGACAGTGACTGTAATGGGGTTGGTTGGGGGGACCTGATGAAAGAGTAGTTTAATAATCGTAATATTGCACATGTAATTGTAAATTAATGATAATAAAAAAAAAGCAGCAGGATACACATTCTTCTCAAGTGCATATGGAACATTTTCAAGAATAGATCATATTCTAGGCCACAAAAAGAACCTCAGTAAATTTTAGAAGATTTAAATTGTACGAACCAGCTTCTCAGATCACAAAGGTATGAAACTAGAAATAAATTACACAAAGAAAACAAAAAAGCCCACAAACACAGGGAGGCTTAATAACATGCTCCTAAATAATCAATGGATCAATGACCAAATAAAACATAGATCAAGCAATATATGGAGACAAATGACAACAATAATACAACAGCACAAAATCTGTGGGACGCAGCGAAGGCCATGCTAAGAGGGAAATATATTGCAATACAGGCCTACCTCATGAAAGAAGAACAATCCCAAATGAACCGTCTAAACTCACAATTAATGAAACTAGAAAAGGAGAACAAATGAGGCCCAAAGTCAGTAGAAGGAGGGACATAATAAACTTTAAAGCAGAAATAAATAAAATTGAGAAGAATAAAACAATAGAAAGAATCAATGAAAGCAGGAGCTGCTTCTTCGAGAAAATAAATAAAATAGATAAACCCCTAGCCAGACTTATCAAGAAAAAAAGAGAGTCTACTCACATAAACAGAATCAGAATGAGAAAGGAAAAATCACTACAGACACCACAGAAATACAAAGAATTATGAGAGAATACTATAAAAATTATATGGCAACAAACTGGATAACCTAGAAGAAATGGACAACTTTCTAAAAAAATACAATCTTCCAAGGCTGACCCAGGAAGAAACAGAAAATCTGAATACCAATTACAAGCAAAGATATTGAATTGGTAATCAAAAAACTACCTAAGAATAAAACACCTATACCAGATGGTTTCACTGCAGAATTATATCAAACATTTAGTGAAGACCTAACACCCATCCTCCTTAAAGTTTTCAAAAAGTAGAAGAGGAGGGAATACTGCAAAACTAATTCTACAAGACCAACATCACTCTAATACCAAAACCAGGCAAGGCACCACAAAAAAAGAAAATTACAGACCAATGTCACTGATGAACATAGATGCAAAAAATACTCAACAAAATATTAGCAAACCGAATTCAAAAATACATCAAGAGGATCATACACCATGATCAAGTGGGATTCATCCCAGGGATGCAAGGATGCTACAACATTCAAAAATCCATCAACAAAAAGAAGAACAAAAACCACATGATCATCCCCCCCCATAGATGCTGAAAAAGCATTTGTCAAAATTCAGCATCCATTCATGATTAAAATGCTCAACAAAATAGGAATAGAGGGCAAGTACCTCAACATCATAAAGGCTATATATGACAAACCCACAGATAACATTATACATAACAGCGAGAAGCTGAAAGCTTTTCATCTAAGATCGTGAACAAGGCATGGATGCCCACTCTCTCCACTGTTGTTCAACATAGTACTGGAGGTCCTAGCCACGGCAATCAGACAAAACAAAGAAATACAAGGCATCCAGTTTGGAAAGGAAGAAGTTAAACTGTCCCTGTTTGCAGGTGACATGATATTGTACATAAAAAACCCTAAAGAATCCACTGCAAAACTACTAGGTCTAATATCAGAATTCAGCCAATTTGCGGGATATAAAATTAATATGCAGAAATCTGTGGCCTTCCTATACACTAACAATGAACTAGCAGAGAGAGAAATCAGGAAAACAATTCCATTCACAGTTGCATCAAAAAGAATAAAATACCTAGGAATAAAGCTAACCAAGAAAGTGAAACACCTTTACTCTGATAACTATAAGACACTCATGAGAGAAATTAAAGAAGATACCAATAAATGGAAACACATCCCATGCTCATGGATAGGAAGAATTAATATTGTCAAAATGGCCATTCGACCCTAAAGCAATCCACAGATTCAATGCAATTCCTATCAAAATACCTACAGCATTCTTCAATGAACTAGAGCAAATAGTTCTAAAATTCATATGGAACCAAAAAGACCCCAAATAGCCAAAGCAATCCTGAAAAGGAAGAATAAAGCCGGGGGAATTGTGCTCCCCAACTTCAAGCTCTACTACAAAGCCACAGTAATCAAGACAATTTGGTACTGGCACAAGAACAGACCCATGGACCAATGGAACAGACTAGAGAGCCCTGATATAAACCCAACCATATATGGTCAATTAGTATATGATAAAAGAGCCATGGACATACACTGGGGAAATGACAGCCTCTTCAACAGCTGGTGTTGGCAAAACTGGACAGCTAGACACAAGAGAATGAAACTGGATTATTGTTTAACCCCATACATAAAAGTAAACTCGAAATAGATCAAGGACCTGAATGTAAGTCATGAAACCATAAAACTCTTAGGAGACAACATAGGCAAAAATCTCCTGAATGCAAGCATGAGCAACTTCTTCCTAAATGCATCTCCTCAAGCAAGGGAAACAAAAGCAAAAATGAACTCATGGACTACATCAAACTAAAAAGTTTCTGTACAGCAAAGGAACTCCATCAACAGAACAAAAAAGCATCCTACAGTACGGGAGAATATATTTGTAAATGACATATCCGACAGGGTTTAACATGCAAAATATATAAAGAACTTACACACCTCAACATTCAAAAAGCAAATAACCCAATTGAAAAATGGGCAGAGGATATGAAGAGACAGTTCTCCAAAGAAGAAATTCAGATGGCCCGCAGACACATGAAAAGATGCTCCACATCACTAATCATCAGAGAAATGCTAATTAAAACTACAATGAGATATCACCTCACACCAGTAAGGATGGCCAGCATCCAAAAGACTAAGAACAACAAATGCTGGCAAGGTTGTGGAGAAAGGGGAACCCTCCTACACTGCTGGTGGGAAAGTAAGTTAGTTCAACCATTGAAGAAGGCAATATAGAGGTACCTCTAAAAGCTAAAAATAGAAATACCATTTGACTGAGGAATTCCACTCCTAGGAATTTACCCTAAGAATGCAGCAGCCCAGTTTGAAAAAGACATATACACCCCTATGTTTATCGCAGCACTATTTACAATGCCAAGAAATGGAAGCAACCTAAATGTCCATCAGTAGATAAATGGATAAAGAAGATTTTGTACATATACACAATGGAATACTATTCAGCCATAAGAAGAAAACAAATCCTTCCATTTGCAATAACATGGATGGAGCTGGAGGATATTATGCTCAGTGAAATAAGCCAAGCGCGTAAAGGCAAGTATCAAATGATTTCACTCTTATATGGAGCATAAGAGCAAAGAAAAAAACTGAAAGAACAAAACAGCCGCAGACTCACAGAACCCAAGAATGGACTAACAGTTACCAAAGGGAAAGGGAGTGGGGAGGATGGGTGGGAAGGGAGGATAAGAGGGGAAAAGGGGCATTATTATTAGGATACATAATGTAGTTGGGGGTGGGGGGGAACACGGGAAAGACAGTATTTACAGAGAAGACAAGTAATGATTCTATAGCATCTTACTATGCTGATGGATAGTCACTGTAGTGGGATATGCGGGGGGGACTTGATAATGGGGGGTCTAGGAGCCATAATGTTGTTCAAGTGATTGTACATTAACAATTCCAAAATAATATAAAGCAGAAATAAAATAAAATAAAAAATGATAAGATAAAAAATGAAAATTCTCACAGCTGCCCCTGTGACCTGTTGTCTGGCCTTCCTGTACACTCATTTTTCCTGACTCTTGGAATTCTTAGCTTCCTGTAAATCCTAAATTAATTGCTTTGTTTTTTCAAGTGCAACTTTAATCAAGTAGCCAACTCTAGAGACACTTCCAAGAAAAGAGAAGTTAATTATTTCTCTGTGTCTAGCTATAAAAAACGTCTTTTTCTCCATTGGCATTTTCCTTGGCTCCATCATCCTGCATGCTTTCCTGTTCAGGGCTGAGGTAATCCGTCTGCAATCCAGTGTCCCCTTGCTGATTCTGCCAAGAATTAGTCATAAGTAAGTCAACTTGCTTCTTTTAAGTTGTTCAGGTTCCAGTTTTCAAGTATTGTTCAGTCAACAATACTTTTTAACCACTCCTAGTTGGGAGAAGTCAGTCAGAACTAAAACATGCAGGAATTCATAGGCCATGTTAAAAATTTTTGTTTTGATGGTAAAGAAAAGGAAGACACTGAAGTGTTAGTGAAGGAGAAAGTGTGTGTGTGTGTGTGTGTGTACAGGAACATATTTGCATTTCAAAGTCACTTGAGCAGTGAACATAATTGCCACCATTTGATTCACAGGGAGTGGAAATACAGTGAGGTCAAATACGTGTCGGAAGTTAGCAAACAAAACCAGAGGTAGAACATGAGAATTTTTGAAATGCAATCCTGAGATTTAGATGTGCTAATGGTTCTGTGCTTCTTTAAAAGGCAAGGTCTCAAGAACATCAGTTTTCTCAGTGGAAGTTATGTTTTCATTTAACGTTCCAGGCTTTTGATGTCCATCTCCATTTTTTAGTCATTGCTGGGGAGAGTATGTCTGATCTCAGATTCTGGGCAGCAGTCTCTTCCAAAGGACATTTAACTGGAGGTATTTCCTGATGAACAGCTATGTCCTAATTCAAACAAAGTGTGGATCTCAGAAATTGTTTTCATGTGTAGCTTAACTGACTTTCTATGACCTGGAACAGAGCCTATTTGGAGATGCAGTGTGTCAGCATAAAATGAGAAGTACTATATAATTTTTTCACTGTAGCTTTCCCTTGGTTTCCAGCGTAGGCATAAGACTGTTTCAGTATGAGCTTATAAGGCAAGTCACTTACGTGTTTCTCATTCTTCATGGTTAACACACACAAGTTTGAAAATATTAATAATATAATTTGAAGACTCTAAATATGTTGCCTCCAATTTTTCTGAATTTCTATTTTTCCAGCTTTGTTAGGCAAGAAAACAGATATGAGCGGGGTGGAAAGAGAATAAGGTCAGTAAAGCCCACTAGAAAGGACTCAGAGTTAACCAGTTAAAACTAGAAAGCCAGAAAAGACTCAAGAGTTCTAACTTTAAGAATTCTTTAAGGTCTGCAATGTGATGATTTGATACATGTATATATAGTGAAATGATTCCCACAATAAGTTTAGTTAACACTTCCATAGCCTCACGTAATTACCTTCTTTTGTGTGGTCCCTGATTTTTTTAAAAACCAAAGCATTATTTAATAAGTAGTGAACTATATAATCATAATTTAGAATGTCTTTTCAACACTTGGATACTTAAAATATAATTTGATGTCTATTATTTTAACTGAAGTCATGTTTTTACAGAGAATTAGCAATGAAAAATTTCAGCTGATAACACTCATTCCCTAACGGGCCAGTCTGTCTTTTGATATTTGAAAACAGTCTGCAGTTTTCCCCAAAGAGATCATTTTTGTATTCAGGGAGGGAAGTTACTCTCACTGTTATCCTGAAACCTTCTAAAGTCATGAGCCTCAAACTATAGGTCACTTTGGCATATTGACTATTTTGAGCTGTGGATGCTTGGAAAACAGCAAACGCAGGGAAAGGCTTTCTCTGAACTCCCCTTATCTGCTTAGAGACAGAACCTCCAAAAGGAAATCAATTGTCATAAATCTCGAAGTTTCATCAACCAGGGAGGATGGACTCATCTCAGGAGAGGAGCCTAGTGGACCCCAAGCCCAGATGAAATTTATTACAAACTATCATACTTCCTATCTATTCTTCTAAGGACCAATTCATCTTTCCTAAAAATCGTTTACTCTCCCTAGGAAGCCTCTATCCTTCTCCCCTTCCTCTATTAAGATAGTTTTTAAGCCTAAATTCTAAAGCTACTTCTTTGAATTACTCATTTTTTCCTTGGGTATCCCCCAAGTGTCCATGAGGTATGCATGTTAATAACCTTCTTTTTTTATTTTGTTAATCCACCCTTATTACAGGGGTCTCAGCTGAGAATTCAGAAGTTCGGAGGGAAATTCGTTTACATCCCCTACTTGTAATAATGCAGATTCCTGGGGACAAACTCCAAAGAGTCTCATTTAGTAAGTCTGGGGGGACCCAGGAACATGCATTATTAAAACATCCTGAGACAGTCTGATGCAGGTGGGACCTTAGACCACCCGACTCCAAACACAGGCTTTGGTTCTCATACGAAGGGCCTGCATCCTTAATCAGTAACCACCCAATGACAACAAGCAAAATTACCCAGATATGCATGAATACACCTACATACTTGAGTAGAGGTTACACCGATAAAGCCATAAACTTAGCAGGGCATATATGTTGGAGGATCCCATGTTTCTGAGCCCTGTTTATAACCAAATGTAAAGCCCTGCCTTTGGGCTACATGCTTGTCCATCAGTTAGCACTGGAGCAAGAGGAGGGTAGAACTCTTCATCAGCAAATGTTTCATTAAACAAGGAGCAAAGGTTCCATGGAATTTAAAAAAAAAAAGGTTCTTAAAAGATTCTAAGATTCTTAGAATTCTTAAAAAGATTCCAAAAATTTAATATTCTCACGGTGGCAAGAGATCTTGTTAAAAGCGAGGCACTGGAATTCCTGACCCTCACTATCTTACGCTCTACAGACTCCATCCAGTGATCTTTAGGGGCTCTACAATGGCACGCTCAGGAAGGGAGAGCTCAGGAAGCCCTGGGGCAGCTTGTTAATTTACCTCTGACAGCCCAACTGTTAGGGTTCTCTATTGCAGGAGAACCTCAGGCTGAATTTATCAGCAGGATTTTGCTCTGGTTCCCACCCACTTCAAGTATTTGAAGACAGTTTTATTCTCCACCCCAAATCTTCCTTTTCCAAGATAACAGTTCTTTCATGGTTCTTCACTTATCATTTAACCCTTCACCTGGTTGCCAGATTTTGAATAATTAATCAATATCCATCCCTATGCCCCTCAAAGAATAGAAGGTAAGACAACAAGATCAATGAGTAGAAGTCTTAAATGTAGTTACTGATTTTCTGCAGCCTTCTTAGAGAAAGTATGAGAAAAGAAACCATTTTTTTCCTAATTTATGTAATTACCACCATTCATTATTCACCCATTCATTCAATAATGGTATGTCATATACCTATTCTGTGCAAAGCACTGGGCTGGGTGTTGGAGATTACAAAAAAAAAAAAAAAGGAACCTCATTTGGGAAAGTGGGTAAGAAAATATTATAACATAAAGAGAGATAGAAAAAGGTGTATGCATAGAAACTATGAGATCTCTTAACGTGGAGTATTAGGAAGTGTGGGAATCGGGGAAGCTTCCTAGGAAAGATAACATTTAGAATATTCTCATCTACATTAGCTGAGCACTCATTTCATGCACAGAACTAACTCCTTTCTGACCGAGGGATTTAAATCATACTCATGCAATAGCCTCTGAAATAGAGAAGTCTGAACAGGCCTGAGCCATACTGTGAAATCCCATTTAGTGTATTTCCCATTGGCACAGAGAGCTGGGGAAATCCCAAGGCTCACTATCAAGTGGTAGAGGGCAACATAAAAGATTTAGGTCAGGACTCTTGTTGTAAGAGAAGGCAAGCTATTTCAACTTAGTTTAAGTTAGAATGATGATTGATTGGTTTAATACTTGGAAGTTCAAGGTGTGAACTTTGATCTAAGCAGTCAAATTATGTCCTCAGGGTCTGTCTTACTCACCTCTAGTCTCTATTTTCTTCTTCCGTGGTTTCATTCTCAGTCAGCTTTGTGGTGACATCAAGATATAGGATTCCAGTTTAGCAACCCCAACACAAAGAGCTCGCCATGGGGCTAGGTTGTTCCCCTTCCCCGCCTCTCAGCTTGGGTTGTGTGGGCACCTCTAAACAAATCACTGTGGCCAGAATTTGTTACTCCACTCTAGCCAGGGAGTACATTTAATTTCATCTGTACTAGATAATGTGATACTTGGTGGGAGTAATTCTCTCAGGGAAACAAGGAAAATGAGGTGCTTTTAGTAGTAGTAGTACTAAATATTGACCATGCAAAAACACACAAAAATCTAGTTGTTCAAGTCACAGAGATTAAGAGAAAAAACACTCACATTTTTATATATTACCAGTCAGCCAAGCTATTTAATTCAAGGTTTACTGAGTGCCAAGCAGTTGGTGCTGCAAAAAATGCAAAAATGCCAGACATAGCCCCTACCTGATAGGAGCAATTGCTTAGAACTTTACTCTCAAACTTAATTTTTAAATATTTATTTATTTATTTATTTATAGTTTGTTGAAGTATAGTAGATATATAATATTATATTAGGTTCAAGTATACAGCACAGTGATTCAGTACTTACCCACATTATTAAATCCTCACCCCAACTAGTGCAGTTACTATCTATCAAAATAAAAAGATTTTACAGAACCACTGACTATATTCTGTATGCTGCATTTCCATCTCTATGACCAACTTATATTATGACTGAAATTTTTATGCCTCTTTATCCCCTTTTGGCTCCAGGAGTAAGGGGGCTCCCCTCTGGGAACAAATTCCCCTATGAATCTGGTGAAACCGAAGTAAGGCAAGGGAAAGGGCAGGTTGGGAGAAACTGTTTTCATGGCTCACAGCTTGCTTGAATTCACTAGCCAGGCCCAGCTGTGACTGTCCCCTCAGGCTGCACCTTACACTCCTCCTCCCCCCACCCACTCCGGGAGGAACTCCAAGGATGGGTTCTTGGTGACTGGCAGACACAGGACCAATTATATACCAGGAACAGAGGGGAGGAAAGAATGGCCATTTTCTCTTCACCCCTCGCCCCAGATCCACCTGAGGCTCTGAAACATCCATTGGTATGTAAATGGACTGAGGCTATGTGGGAAATTCTGGAAATTCTGCCATTTACCCCACACCCCTTCACCACCCCACCCATCTATCCCAACACCTCCCCCATGGTAACCACCAGTCACTTCTCAGTGTCTATGAGTCTACTGCTGTTTCATTTATTTTATTTTGTTTTGTTTTTAGATTCCACATGTAAGTGAAGTCATGTGGTGTTTGTCTTTATTTCACTGGCTTATTTCACTGAACATAATACCCTCTAGGTCCATCCATGTTGTTGCAAATAGCAGGGTTTCTTTCTTTTTTTATGGCTGAAAACATTCCATTGTGTATATGTGTCACATCTGTATCCATTCATCTGCTGATGGACACTTAGGTTGCTTCCATACCTTGACTATTGTAGATGATACAACAATAAACATATGTGTGCATATATCTTTTCAAATCAAGGATTTTGTTTTCTTTGAATAAGTTCCAAGCAGTGGAGTCTGGGTCTTTACTCTCAAACTTTAGTATCCATAAGATCCTCTGGTGAAGTTGTAGAAAATGCAGATTCTGGACCCTCTTCTAGACTAAATAAATGAATTTTTGGCCCTGGGGTCTGAGAATCCTCATTGTTTTGTTACTCAGGAAAATAGATATGAGTGGGGTGGAAAGTGAGTAAGGCTGATAAAGCCCACTAGAAGGGACTCAAAGAGTTAACCAGTTAAAAACAGAAAGCTCGGAAGGCCAGGAGCAACTTGACCTAGCATGTTGACTACTCCCCAGATAAAGAAAAATATCTCAGCATAGCCTGTGCTTTCACTGTGTCAATTGGCACATACCATTGTAAGATTTACTTTAGCCTGCTCAAAGGCCCAGCTTATTCAGGAAAAATTCTATCTTAAAGCTAAGATTGCAGTTTAATCAAACAGACAATAACTCAGCCCACTTTGGAGGCAGGGCAGACCATCTTGATTGATATGCTTCCAGATAGAAACTGATATCCTGGAAAGGAATCAAAGCAGAAAATTTCTAGTGTTAAGTTAAAAGAAGAAACTTAATGTCTTGTCAAAGATGAACATTGTGGGACCACTTAACAGGTCCACACCCCCAGCCCTTTGTCACTTTCCTGAAAATCCTCAACCATCTATAAAACTCTTTCCAAACCTTTCAGTGTGCACCTCTCTCCAAGGTCGCCCACAATTTCTAAGTGCGTAGCCTTTTCCCCATCTTTCAGTGCGCTCTTCTCTGAAGTAGCCCACACTCCCCTTTCTCTAAGTGTGCACCTTTTTGCTTTAAATAACTTCTAATCCTCTGGATTTAAGCTCAAACCTTCACTCCCTCTGTCCTATTTCAGATAAATAAGGAGGGGCTGCTTGGAGCTCAGATCTGGGCTTGCAAATTATTGTTGCCTGGGTGATCTGGACGGAACTGCAGCTTAAGGTCATGCTCTTTAGAAGCCTGCCTGAAAGTCTCCTTCCTTTGTCTCTAGGAAGTTCACAGAACATAATCTCACTCCATCCAGTGCTCTGTGGCTCCCCCAAATCCTCGGGTGATAGGGACTTAGTTTCCACGCTGTGCAGATCCAAGCGGACACTGGACAGCCCGTGACACTGGCTTAAGGAGATCGCAGGGGATGTACCCCATGCTGAGTAGCAGTTCAATGAACTTCCGTTATTATTCTGATCTGTCATTCTCTGACATTCTTGCTTTAATAAATTCCATCTTCACCTTGTACTCTGGCTTCCCTGCATCTCTGAACCAACTCCTCCCTAGCCTCTCCTCTCTGAGGTCGTCCACATTTTCTCTCTCTTTAAGTATGTAACTTTAAATAAAACTTTTACTCTGCTTCAAATTCTTTGTTGTGGTGGGGACAAGAACCAAGGAAAATATACAGTGCTCCCCTAACTGTTTTAAGGCAGGTGATTTTAATACAGTTGATCGCTGAGCACTACTTTGAGAAACTAGTGTCTAGAAGGTGTTAACACATAAACACAAATGCACAAAATGATGCAAGGCAGAAGTAGACATATTTGAGAGTTTCAAATTGTGTGCTCCAAGCGTTTAGGGCGAGCAGGGCTTAGTCTCCGCCATGAGAGATAAATGAAGATTTGGTGGGCATAGAGATATATATTCAGGCTTTTAACAGGCAGATCACTTTAATAGAGCAAAACATTGTAAATGAAGGAAACTGAGCCAAAGCACAGACCTCTAAGACCTCCAGGAGTCCTTTTAGAGAATAGTCTGAATAGAATAAAAATTGCATTCTTGGTAATAAGGCTATAAAAGCAACAACTTAATGCCTAATGCCACTGAATTGTACACTTAAAAAGGGTTAAATGGTAAATTTTGTTATGCATATTTGACCACAATTTTTAAAGAAAACAAGTTAAGAAAAAATTGGTGGAGGGATTCTACCTGTATTGTAGAAAGCTGGTTTGAGTCTGGAAGCCTTGATAGTTGGGATCTTCTCAACATTTAAAACATGCAAAGGATCTGGAACATGGTCTGTATCAGCAGGGATCATATGCAAATATTTGCTCCTTGTTTTGGCACAGTCGTCACAAAGGACGTGGGGCCCTGGCACTGGGTTAGGATTCTGGAGACTCCTTTTTGTGCCAGGGAGTTGTGAACCTTCTTGCAGAGGTCCCAGGGGAAGGGCAGGGCAGTGAGGGCAGTGGAAAGGTATCTGGGGGCTTTACCAACTGAAATGGAGGTGTTTCAATATTCTCAGCACTGGTGTGGCTCTGTCAGTGTAACTGGCTGAACACCAACCACACTAATGGGTATTTTGGGCATTGTGTTCCATACAGCATTGATTTAGCTGCAGGAAAACTAAAAAACTGTAAAAAAAAAAAAAAAAGGCTAGATTTGTCTTTTGCTATCATTATCTAACAAATTTATCTCCTCCTTTAAAGTTCCACTTTTCCTCCTCTCCAACCTTCCTACCTGCCAAACTACCCTCATACACATACTTCTAGGCACCCAGTTCCCACAAGCATGACCTGATTTCCTCCAATACCATAACCTGAATGTGTTCCAGGTTCATGTTCCCAAACCAGTCCTTCAGCATGTGCCTTACGTACCTACCCAAGCTGGTTCCTTGTATCATCTTGCCTGACAACCCACTGAAGAAACTGATCTGGTAAGTTAAGCTGAAGATTTGCACTTCTAATGAACATTTGTAGAGGCATCTGTTGTCCAGAGTGGTAAACAAATCCTTGTTGGCTGTAATTTCCAGAATGGTTGATGGTGTAGGTGCTATTTTTGAGAATGGAGTCATGTCTGGCATCACTTATGTCTCAAATCACACCACACCGATTTCCACTCACAGATGACATTTGATTCAGCTACTCCTCAAATACTTTTGCCCAAAGGAGGCAGGATGACTTAAGTAAAATAACATTCACCAAGAATCCCTAAATACCAATGATTGCAACATCACTTTGCTAATATGATCTCTAACGTGTCAGTGTGTGTTCTGCCTCTAACCCCTCTCCATTCCCACAATCTTTCTTAGAGAGGCAATGAAACAAGGGCATTAAGACAGCAAAGTAAATAAATGCAATGAGGTATCCTGAATTGGATCCTGGAACAGAAAAAGGATATTAGTGGAAAAACTGGTAAAATCCAAATACAGTCTGTTATTAGTAGTATTATACCAACATTCATTTTTCACCTTTGACAAATGTACCATAGTTGTATAAGATAGTAACGACAGGGAAAGCTGGGCAAAGTGTAGATGGGAACTCTCTGTACTATCCCTGTAACTTTCCTGTAAGTGTAAAATTATTCCAGAATAAAAATATTTTTAAGAGAGGTGAAGAAGAGAATCTAAGATGTAATTAGCCTCTACTGCAGGAATGACTGTATTCCAATACCACATATAGCCCTGGTGTAAAACTTTCCTCCAACTCATTCAAAGCAAGGTGAACTGATGTTCCAGTGTTTTAGCAACATTTCATCCAGCATAGTCATTAAAAACAAAGCACAAAAAAACAACCTGGAATATAAAAACAAAGCAAAACAAAATGAACCAAATAGCAGTAGGCTCATAGACACTGAGAAGTGACTGGTGGTTACCAGGGGGGAGGGGATGGGATGGGTGGATGGGGCGGGTGAGGGGGATAAAGGGGCACCAAAAGTCTCAATCATAATATATGTTGGTCATGGGGATGGTAGCACAGCATGGAGAATATAGCCAGTGATTCTGTAACATCTTCCTTTGTTGACAGAGAGTAACGGCACTAGTGGGGATGTGGATTTAATAATATGGGTAACTGTTGAACCCCTGTGCTGTACATTTGAAACCAATATAAGATTGTATATCAGTGACATGAATAAAAATCAATCTGGAAAAAAGTTAGGAAAAAAACATTAGAGTTGCTTTTGAAAAAACTTGAGGATTAAATCAAACTGTCACTTGAGGTACATTGGGAAACAGGCCTGGGAAAAGGCAGAGAGACATACTTTTGGATCTATATGCTTTTGTATTGCACGACTTTTTTTTACAGTAAGAATGTATTATTTTAATAATTTTTAAAACAAATATGTATAGTTTTAAGTAGCAGGTTATGTACCATGTGGAAAAATAGCTGTGTTTGAAATGGAATACCAGAAATAATTGTACTTATAAAATGAGAGAAATGCAATGATTAAAAAGAAAGAAAAAGAGGGAAGGAAGTCTGGAAAGGAATATGTACAAATTGTTCACAGTGCTTATATATGATAGAAGGATGAATTTTTTAAATTTCTGTATTTTATGCTCTCTATGTCAACATGAATTTTTTCATAATTAGGAAAAATAAAAATTTTAAATTAAAACCTTTATATATATATATACTTATATATATATATATAAGTATATATATATATAAAGGTTTTAATTTTTCTGCATATGACACGTCCCTATGTGGGTCTAACTTGAGTAAATGGAAAACTTCAGAATATGGATCATAAACTATATTTAGAAAAAATCCTCTATTAAAAAAGAAAAAAAGGCTTCAAGACCTTGGCCACTGATGCATGCTCAGTTTCCTTTTCAAAAGTATTTAAAAGAAAAACATCTAGTGTGCAAGGGCTGCTTTCCAAAATACCAGAAGTACTGAGCAGCGAGATGTTGTCTGAATATTCCTGTGAAGTGTCTGAAACCAAATATTTGATAAGTATTTTCAAAAGGACTTCAAACCTCTGGCTTTCTCTTCCTGTGGTTTCTTCTCTCATCACCACTTGAATGTCCCTGAGGCACCATAAACAAAACAAGCCCCAAATCAAAGGGAATGTTCTAGCTCCTTCCCAGACTTCTCCTCCTCCTTCCACTTTCCCCCAAAATTAAAAACAGGGCTTGATGCTCTCCAGAAAAAACAGTCAGCTCTGGAGGGAATTTCACTTTCCCTGGGAGAGCGCTAGGCCAGGAAGGTCACGTTCTCAGAGCTAAGTGGAGTATGAACTGCTAGACAGGCAAAAGGGAAGCTCTTATCTTGAACAGCCGAGTGCCAGCAATTATCCTGTGGGGCAAAGGAGAGCAGCCAGACAGAGTGTAGACTCTGGGAAGTTCAAAGAGGATTTGTGTAAAGGGGATTTGTAGGAACATGTGCCTGTAATCTCCTGCATCCCCCAGCTCCCCCCCACACCGCACCCCCAGTACCGCACTCTACCCTGATTCCCAGAGCCTCAAACAAGCAGTATTAAGACAGACTCCCTGGATTTAAAACCTGACTCCTCCACTTACTGGCTGTATGGCCCTGGCCAGTCAATACTCCTCTCTGTGCATTGACATCCTCATCTGTAGAATGGGGTTTAGTCATGCCTACTCTATGGGGTTGTAAGGTTTTAATTGAATGAATCCTGAATTAATCCTGTTTTGTAACTGAAGCAATGTTTAGATAGCTGAAATAGCTACCAACTTGCTCTCTTTTTCAGGATCTTCTAGCCTTGATTTCCTTCAGAATGGTGCCAGAGATTCTGTAAAACACAGGCTCTCGTGCATTAATCCCCTGTTCAAAAGCCTTTGAGAATGGTCAGTGGTCATTCTCTGTTCCCAACGTACTTCTGATCCTTAAATCCTGCTTATTCCCACCCACCATCATCATTGTCCGTACACACCGGTCCTGGCATGACTCAGGCCTTTCCATATGTCCTCTTCTTTCTCTGGATTGATCTTCCTATTATTCTTTAAGTAATCAATTGCTATTTAGCTTTCAAGACACCAATAAAAAAATTTCCCTTCTGTGAAGTCTTTCTCAGCAACCCCAGGCAGAGTTAGTCGTTTCTCCTGTTTCAATTTCACTTGCTCATAGGTCTGCCTTTACGCTTAACAGGTTGTGCTGTAATTATGCGTTTAAGGGGATTTGTTTTTCTCAATAAACTGTGGTCTGCTCAATGCCAGGGACTGCCCCTAATTCTTATTTGCCCAGAACCATGACTACTCTATGGGGTTGTAAGGTTTAATTGAATTCATCCTGAATTAATCCTGTTTTGTAACTGAAGCAATGCTTAGATGCCTGGCACATCAAAGAGGTTTAATAACAATGTAATGAGTGGACAAATTAATAAAAGACTGTGTGAGGATAATACTTCAAGTGGTTTCTACATTGGTAGGAGACTATCTACAGTAAAGGAGTGGCAAATAGTATTCAGTCTCCACCATTGCCCCCAAGTGGCTTTGGGCAAATTTCTTGCATTCTGTGCCTGAGTACCCTCCTCTACAAAATGGTGATAATGCTTTTATGGTCATGTGAACTAAGTAATGGATGTAAAGTGCTTAGAAGAGTGCCTGGCATGCAGTGAGCCCTCAGTATGTGTTAGTTATTATTACGGTTGCTGCTGTTGTTTGTGGAGAGAGAACTGCTGCACACTGCAGGAGAGGCAGGGACTATGTCTCTCTCTGTTGACCATTTAATTCCTAACATCTGCCTCAGGCCCTCACATGCACTAGGCACTCAGTAAAGATCTTTTGAATGGGTATCAAAATAAGAAAGAAAACAAAAGAGAAGAGAATAAAGAAAAACCCACAAAGGGCAAAGAGATGCATTTGGCAGACAGTGCAAAGATGCTGCTGTGCCCCAGGTCCTCCCCACTGGGCGGGCAATGAGGTGCACTTGTTACTCCAGAGGCTTTCATTTCACCCTCATGGGAGCTTTGACTCTGCCGGCTCAGAGTGTTCTCTGTGCAGACAGTGAAGGGGACAGGTGTGCTGCACCTGGTGGGGCAGGGTGGAGGGTAATTTAATGGTGAGACATTAGGAGCCAGGAACCTGTTTTTTTCTTCTGCAGCCCACAAACTCATGACCTACTGAAGGCCACCTTGTGCAGTCCTCAGCTTGATCTGTAAAAATCAAACTCTAAGTATCTGCATGCTACCTGCAAGTGGACTATGTGATCATGGCTTCAACAATCCGTTGTTACCTGCACTCCAGAGGCAGAGTCAAACAGAGACAAGTAAGGGGGATGTTTCAGTTCAGACTGCTATAGCAAATTATCATAGACTGGGTGATTTATCAATAACAGAAATTTATTTCTCATAGTTCTGGAGGATAGAAGTCTGAGATCAAGCGGCCGGTGTGGTTTGGTTCTGGTGAAGGCCCTCTTCCAGGCTGCAGACCACTGACGTCTCACTGAACACACATATGGAAGAAAGAGAGAGCCGCTCTCTGCCTTTTCTTGTAGTGGTACTGATCTTGTCAGGAGGGCTTCATGCTCATGACTTAGTTACCTCCCAAAGGCCCCGCTCCAAATACCATCACCTTGTGACTGGGGTTTCGACATATGGATTCGGGGGTGGGGGTGGGGGTGGGGCACACAAACATTCAGCAAGTGAACTTCTTTCTCTAAGGCAGGAAAAACTCTACCTCTACTATTTTAGGTTTTTGGCTAGGGCTTTTTAACAAAAAGACAGACTAATAAGACAAAAATAAATGCTTTATTAATGCATGCAGTGCATATCCCACAGGAGAAACTTCAAATGAAGACTGACTGAAAGTGGTGGCGTAGAACTCTGCTTTAAATAGCATTTTCAACAAAGAGCAACAAATCTGTAATGACAAGACAAAAGATAGCATTTTCTGTGTTTTCTGCTGCCTAATTGCCTTAAATTCAAAATAATCATTATGTCAACAAATTATCTCAAGAAATAATTTGGGTAATGTATTTTGGTCTCCATTTACTATCCAAAAGACCCAGGAAAGGGGAAAATTAGTAGGAAGCATTATTTTATTTCACACCACTAGTTTGAATCCTAGATTAGAAAAAGAAAGTGAACAGAGATAAAAATATGTAAACAGGTTATAAACACCATAAAGCGATTTTCAAAATACAATTTTTGAAAAGCTAAAAATGATTCTCATACAAATATATAATGAACAAATATATGACGAAATATATAATGAACATATTATAATGAACAAATATTTTACCCAACTAATTAATTAATAGGTAGCTTGTAAGATGCTAAGGCTGGTTCCAATTTAACAAAGGAATGTTAGAATAAGATTTCCAGGATAGATATAAAACTGCTTAATGTTCTTCAAGGCAATTAATTGTAACCTTTGGGGTTATCTTTTCTACTGGACAGAAATTATCTGCATCTTCATGGGGAAAAAAACATGTTGAGACCTTTAATCAAAAGTAAACAGTGGTTTGAACAAGGTATATTCCCTCTAGATTATTAAATAATCCTTGGGTGGGCCTGATAATGCTATCCCATGACATTGTAAGGATATGCTACCCATATTTTTTACTTATTTCCAAGTCTTAACTAGTGTTTCTTAACAGGAAGAATTTTATTTTCTTCACTGCTGTATTACTAGCACCTAGAATAGTACTTGAAACTAATAGTCTCTTGATGTATTTGTTGAATGAGTGAATGGTTATGTTTTAAGAGAGACTTTGTTAGTTGTTTATAACTTAGAATGCATTTTCCCTTTAAAGTAATGTTGGAAATTATGGTTGGCTTGGGGCCAGGAACTCTGGGGCTATAACCTCCAGTATTGCTCTTAGTCTAAGGTTCCAGCGTGGACTTTCCTGCTTCCCTTTTATTATCAGCATTTCTATGGTATGACCAGAGTTTCCCTCCTCTGCAGAATGAAGCCTCACAACTTTGTCCCTGAAATGTGCAATTTGTGGAGGACTTTTTAATTAAAGAGGTGCAGATTTGGATGTAATCATTCTGTGAATTTGCTGCAGTGATTGGAGTAGTCAAATGTTTTCTAGATACCCAAAGTATTCTATCTGAAGAGCATATTGATTTGTATTAAGCTTACCTGGATGTAACAGAAAACCCCAAATCATAGTGGCTTAAATAAGGGAGAACTTCATTTTTCTTGTGCCTCAAAGATGTCTGGAGGTAGGCAGTGCCTGTGTGGAGGCGCTATTGTCATCAGAAAGCCAAGCCCTTCCTTACTTCCTGCTCCATCATCTCAGCACATGAATACCAACCTCCAAATCACCTCAGCATCCAAGTTGTAGGGAATACCCATTAGCAGATTTTCCTGGGCTCTCATTCTGGGAGCCAGGACCAAAAGGGCAGAGTCAACCCCTATAGGACTAGGGTATCCTACTCGCTCTAGAAACATTACCCTACTCTTTCTCTAAACTCTCCCAGGCTGGCCATGAAGACCAATCTGAGCCACAAGGCAAGCTGAGAGGTGAGTGAGTGCTGAGTGTCAGCTAGAGGAGGAAGAAGGAAGAAAGGAAGCAAAATTCCAAGTGGCAGCAGGAATGATCCTTACACCAGAGTGGCTGTTTCTGGGGGCTGTTTGGGTGTAAGAGCTGTACATAAATCTGACATTTGCCTGTTTAGTATTGTATCAGTCAGGATCTTAAAAGAAAACTGGGTTACACTCAAATTAGATCATTTAAGGAAAGATTTTTTTCAAATGGACTGTTTACAAAGCTGTGAGTAAGGTATAGAGAAACCACAAGGGATAATGACTTAACCTAGGATCAATACCAGCAGAGTGTTTAACACCCCTAAACCTGAAAGGATGGGGGCATGGAATGGTTATTGGGAGGGAATGCAAGGGCTGGCTGGAAAAGAACTCTTACCCTATGACCTTGGATAGAAAGGCACAGTAAGCCTGAGGAAGGGGACAAAGGGAGTTAACATACTATTCTCTTCCCTCCCACAACTCCTGGGGCTCCTCAGTAGAGGGACCCAACTGAAGCCAGAAGGCAGGGAAATCCTTTGATGTGGTCCATGCACCTGAACCTCCTGGGCAGGGGAAGGGTGGAGAGTGATATGGAGGGACAAACAGATGATACACAGCATGAACTTTGAAGTTGAACTGCAAATAAAGGAGTAAAATAAAATCACTTTCATTTGTACTCTTTTTATCTTCCTTCTGTCATTAACTGTCATAGCCAGCCTCCTCAGTAGCCCCCAGTGGTTCTTGCCTCTTAATATTCATATTGTAGAAGTGATGGAGAGTGGCTTTCAAGGCTGGGTCGCATTGAGGCTCCTGCCTTCTGCCTTGGATCCTTGCTCTGGGTGACACCAGCTGCCGGGTCATGAGGACTGAAGCCTCCTACAGCAACCACTTATCAGCCATGGGACTGAACCATCTTAGAAGGGTCCTCCAGCCCCAGTCAAGCCATCATATGACTGAAACCTCAAGAGAGACCTCAAGCAGAACCATCCAACTAGCAGTCCCCAAATTCCTGACCTTCAGAATTTCATGAACAAATAAATCCTTATGTTTAATCAATCAACTAAGTTTTAGTGTAATTTGCTATGCAGCAATAAATAACTAATTGTGATAGTTAATGCATATGTCAACTTGATTGGGCCCTGGGGTACCTATTTAGCTGGTGAAACATTATTTCCATGTGTGTGTGTATTTCCAGAAGAGATTAGCATTTGAAAGCTGAAATTACTAAATCTGGTGACCCTTTCCAATGTGGGTGGACATCATCCAATCTGCTGAGGGCCTGGATAGAACAAAAAGGCAGAGGAAGGTTGAATTAACTATGCCTGAGTACTTGAGCTGGGATATCAGTCACCTCCTGCCCTTGGCACATCTAGTTCTCAAGCTTTTAGACATGGGCTGTTATCTGTACCATTGGCTCTCTGGCTCTCAGTCCTTTGAACTACATCCCCGGATTTCCTGAGTCTTCAACTTCCAGATGGCAGGTTGCAGGACTTCTCAGCCCCCATAACCACATGAGCCAATACCATATAATAAATCTCTTTATAAATATATAAAGAGTTTCTCTAGAGACCCCTGAAAATACACAATATGTATGTATTATCAGTTAACCCTCACTAACCTCTGTGCATTACTGATTATGCCTTCATTGAAATCTAATAATTAAAAGCTATTTGTGTTCTGTTCATAAATAACTAGAACATGTGCCATTACTGCAAGCTTTCCTACAGCATATAAATATATTAAACACTTTTTCAAAGTCTGAATATTTTTCTTGACAAATCAAAGGCTTATATTAGCAATGCCTTTGGGAGGTATCTGCAACCAGTACACTAAAAGCTACAATGTGAAATATGCACAGATTCAGGATGGAGCAGTCACAGTGCAAATGATGACCATTAAGGGTACTCACATAGTAAAACTGAGCAAATTTTCTATATTTAGCTCCATAAATTCATTGTATGAAATTCTGTTTGTTCACTGGTTTCACTCTGAACACCCTATCTTTTTTTAAGAAATCACTCGAGTTTTAACTTATGACATAGCTAAATATCAATATCATTTGCTGGATATCATCTACCAGAAAGTGATTGGGTAAAACGCATTTCTTTTCTTGAGCCAGAGTTACCATTTTTTTTTTTTAATTTTTTAATTTTTAATTTTTTTGCTATTATTAATATACAGTTACATGAGCAACATTATGGTAGAGTTACCAGTTTTTTGACCTTTTAAGACAGTGTCAAACTAGTTCTTTGGTCAAATAAGAAAATAATTCAGTGCCCAGATTGAAGTTTTCATTAGACAGTTAGGTTAAATATTTTTGTAGTTACATCCTTGCCCACTTATTTGATCACTTCCTTAGGATAAATTTCCTGAAAAATAAAGGCAATGTTAAAATGTAAGTGCATGTTTTTCTTTTTTCCTAAGTTTTTTTTTTTATCCTGGAAAAAAGTACAGTGTGGGTAACATTGCAATATTTCCAGAATCTCTCATCTGGCTTTAGTGCCTCTCCATATCAATAGGTGTCTCCAAGGGTGAAGAGAAGGAGTCTGCCTTCATATCAATAAATGATGACAAGAGTAGGGGGAGTGAGGGTATATCTGGACTGGAGAGGTTTGGTGGGGTCCCTTTTTGGCAGCCAGGTCGCAAGAGACACAGGCAAGCAGAAGTGGATGACTGCTTGCAAGCAATGAATGAACAGGTTTCTCCCACTTTATTTCTCCCTTTGACTGATTTAGGCTTCAAAAGTAATTTGGCCCAGGCTGGGAACTTATTCCCCCCCCCAGAGTTACATACAGAAAAAGAGAAAATAGTATAATAAATTCCAGTGTACCCGTCATCCAGTCTGAATTGTTTTCTGACAAGTCTTCTGACACCAAATGGGTCTCCTTCAATTTAACTCAGTTCTGACACTAAACACCCTGAGTTAACACAGACCCCACAGGTTAAGGGCTCAGTCCCAAAGACTGACCCTGCTTCAGATGCCAGTCACAAATCCCAGGAAGCCACTGAATTTCTGACCAACTGGCTATAAATCAGAGGTTTCCATTATCCCCTCCTCAGGTTTAGTAATTTGATAAGAAAGCTCATAGAACTCAGGAAAGTGCTTTACTTACTATTATCAGTGTGTTATACAGTGTATGTCTTTATCAGTTTGGGCTGCTACTAAAGTACTGTAGATTAGGTGGCTTATAGATAACAGAAATTTATTTCTCATAGTTCTGGAGATTGGAAGCCTGAGATCAGGGTGCCAGCATGGTCAGATTCTGGTGCGAGCCCTCTTCTGGGTTATAGACTGCTGATGTCTTGTTGAATCCTCACTTAGAGAGAGAGTGGAGAGAGCTTTCTGGGGTCCCTTTTTATAAGGGCACTAATCTCATCATGAGGGCTCCATCCTCATGACCTAAACACCTCTCAAGGGCCCCATCTCCAATCCCATCACACTGAGGGTTAAAATTTCAACATATGAATTTTGGAGAGGAGGAGCATGAATATTCACTCCATTGCTGGATACAACTCCAGAACAGCCAAGTAGATTTGCACAAGACAAGGTACTGGAGAAGGGGGCATAGAACTTCCCTGTCTTCTCTGGAGTGCCACTCTCTGTGTGCCTCAATGTTCCACTACTAAGCATGAGAAATTAAATAATTGGCCATTGCTGATGAGCTCAATCTTGAACCCCTCTCCCCTCCTTGGAGGTCAAGGGGTGAAGCTGAAAGTTGCAACTCTAATCTTCATCTTTCTGGTGACCAGCCCCCATCCCAAAGATATTTAGGGGCCCAACAAGAGTGGCATCATTAGAACAAATGATACTCCTATCACTCAGAAAATTCCAAGGGATTCAGGAGCTGTGTACCAGGAACCAAGGAAAAAGACCAAATATATATTTATCACACCCAGCTTCAGCAGATGAGAACTTGTGGCCAATCTTGCTTCATCTATGCGCCTACCCACTTTTTCCCCATTCTCTCACTAGATTATTGTGAAGTAGTTGGTGTTATAAAATTTCATTCACCATTTCAATTTATCTCTACAAGATAAGGACTATTTAACATAAGAACATTGCTATTAAAGAGGTTAAAAAAATTTTTTAAATGATCCAAAAGATCTGTGCATTTCAGCTGTTGTTATATATTGTTATATTGCCCATCACAAGGGTGTAATAGTTTACGCTCCTACCCCCAGTTTACAGCCGTGATGTTATCAATCTGTTTCCTCTCCACCAATCTATGTCTCTCCAAATGATATCTTGTTCCAATTCTCATTTCTTCAATTATTAATGATATTGAGAAACTTTTCATTTTATATTGGTCATTTATATTTCTTCTATAAATTGCCTATTTATGCCCTCTGTTGATTTTTCTATGTATCAATCTTATTTTCATATTGATTGATGAGTTAAAATAGCAAGGATTTTAACAAACATTGCATCATTTGTATTGAATAGAACAGGAAAAAACTGAAAATGAACTTTATTTTCAAATAATTGTTTAAACTATTTATGACAAATCCATTCCATGGTACTCCAAGTAGCCATTAGTAAGTAGTTATTTGTCAAAATCCACAGACTGCACACCGAGTCAAGCCTAACAGACTTTGGATGACAATGATGTGTCAATACGGGTTTATCTATTGTAGCAAATGTGCCACTCTAGTGGGAGATGCTCTTAGTGGGGAGGCTGTGCATGCGTGAGGGGGCATTGGATATATGAGAACTCTTTACTTTTTACTCAGTTTTGTTTATGAACCTAAAACTGCTCTAAAAAGTAAGTCTATTTTTTATAAAAGTATATATTGAAATGGCAACTATTAACAAAAATTATTTAGTAAATGTTCATATTAAGATCACTTTTATTGCATACACTATTTAAATATGAAATATGAAAATAATATGTTGTAAATGCAATCTAACTTAGTACATCCTAGTTTCAATAACAAGTATTATTCTGTGAAAAATTTTAAACATGTATTTTAAATTATTCAGTCATATTGTTGGATCAACTTCCAACTTTGTTAAAAGATAGATTATTTTTTAGATCATATTTTGTGTACCACAGAATTGAATGTAAGGTAGAGAGAGTTCCCTGTACCCCTGCCCCCACACATGCAGGACAACTGCTGTCTACTTATCTACCTACATTGACGTGGAAAGCTGTCCATTATATATTGAATAAAAACAAAATTAACAGAAGAATATGCAAAATAAATAGAATGCAATTTGAGCTTTAATATGTGTGTTTATAGTTGCATAGAAGATACTTAGGATAGCTGGCACACTTTATTTTATTCTTAATTTATTAGATGGGGGATGTTGGCATGTTCCCTTTTTTGATTTTTCAAAATTTAAAAATTCTTTTATTATACAAGTAATTTATATTTCTTATACAACTTTTTGAATGTAGAGATAAACTAAAAAGGAGAAGAAAAGTATATTTCATAATATACCAGAGGTAGTCTCAGTTAAAATTTAGTAGTATACATATATGTAAATAGATATACTTAAAAAAAAACAGGAATCCATCATCTTGTGAATGCCTTTCACTCAATACCATGTGATAGACATCAACTCATACCTGACACGTTTTATTATTATCCCTGTTTTTTCCTGGGAAAATAGAAGCTCTGAAAAGTTAAACTGTTTAACTAAGAACAATCAGCTGTAAATGATAAAGCCAAGAGACAATACCAAGTCCATCTGGTATGGAACCTGGCTTAGTACATTTTAACATTAGGGAGAAAAGTCTGTGAAGGAATGTCAGGAGCCATTGGCAGAATGACACAAAAACTGGGGTTGTGGAGTGACCAAGGGGTACATCTTAGGTTTTAAGGAAACTGGGTTGTGGTACATGGTACATAGCTGGACTGGTAGAAAAGCTGGGGGGCACACCACAAGCCATAGTGGAATCAAAGATTCAACCTAAGTTTAGAGTAAAACCAACCATTTTCAGTTTCAGATTCAAATTCTTTTTTTGGAGAAAGTACCCCTGGCTACTGACCCGTAAAACAGTAAAGAAACTAGGTCATCTCAAGATGTGGCCACAATCCCACAACCCCTGTTATCTTATTGATAAGAGAATTGTTTTGGCATACCTAGTTCTAGGTTATCTGATACAATCTCCCATACAAGGCAGGAATCTCTCCTAAGCCTTACTAACTGATGTTTTTTATCTTTTCTAGCTCTATACATTCTAACCTTTTATGACCCATAGGAATAGGAGCCTGCAGACACTAATTGCCACTTACTTGAGTTAGTTATCTTTTTATTTGAACAGATTATTGCAAAATATTTTGTTTTATGTGTGCACATTTTTAATTTGTGGAAATGGTATTGTATCACATATCTCTTTCCAGTGTTCATGTTTTCCCATTTAGCACTATATATTAAGAGTCAGCCATGCAGCTTTGCCTACATCTAACTTGGTACTACTCACAGAGTCATTAGACTCCAGTGATTGTGTCATATTTTACCTGTCTATGTTCCCAGGGATGAGCAGCAGATAGTGTCCCCACCCACTTCAGGCTGTCACCTGTGCTTCTGACCAACCAGTTCCCTTCCACCCTGGGAACATCTTTGCACTTGTTCCCATATAGACCCATGTGAAAATTTCTTTGGTATGTATAGCAGTAGCAGAGTTGCTTGGTTATAGAATATGTGTTTTCTTCATCCGACTAAATTATGCTGGATTACTCTCCAGAATGGCCACATGAACTCAGGTACCCATCAGCAGTGGAGGAGATCATGTCCTTCTTTTCTCACATCTCTTCCAACCCTTGGCAGGACCAATATCAAATACGGAACAGCTGGTACCACCACTCACAAGATGTTCTGGGAGTAGACTGAGTTTTCCCTCGCAGCACTTCTCACACCAAATGTGTGGGGGTTTTTTCCCCACAGCAACCAATTCTCCAACTCTCTGGACACCAACTAGGTGTCCAGTAATTCAATTCAATTCTGACACTAACTACCTAGTGTTATCGGGGACCCCACAGGGTAAGGACTCAGTCCCACACATCTGTCCCCACTTCAGTCTGTCCCCACCGACTTCAGGCTGTCACCTGTACTTCTGACCAACCAGCTATAGATGAGAAGTTCCAACGACTCCTTCCTTGGGTTCAGTTGATTTGCTAGAGCATCTCACAGAACTCAGAGAAACATTTTACTTATAGATTACAGGTTTATTATAAAAGGATATAACTCAGAAACAGCCAGATGGAAGAGGTGCATTGGGCAGGGCAGGAGGAAAGAGCATGGGGAGTTTCCACTCCCCTTTCAGTGTGCCATTCTCTCAGAATCTCCATGAGTTCACCAACCTGGAGGCTCTCGGAACCTTTTCTGGGTTTTTCTGGAAGAAGCTTCATTACCTAGGCCTGTTGATGAAACCATCTGACAGCTGGTGATTGACTCAGCTCCAGCCCCTCCCCTGAGGTTGGACTTGGGACTGAAAGTTCCAACCTTCTATCGTCTTAGTCTTTCTGGTGACCAGTCCACTTCCTGAAACTCTCTAGGGGCTCACTCATTAGAGCAAAAGAGGTGACTTCCATCACTCAGGAAATTCCAAGAGATTGAGGAGCTCTGTGTCAGGAACTGGGAACAAAGGCCAAATATATATTTCTCATTATATCACAATAGACATAGATTGGATTGAAGAGGAATGGAGGAAAGAGAAAAGATTCCAGGTTGGTTATCAATTAAGTTTAATTAATCCCCCACACTAATAAACACTATGTGCAAGTTATTCTGAGCCGGTGAACTTCACTACACTTACAATCACAACATAAGTGAGTGAAATGGAAACAGCAGCTAAAGCTATGAAATACTAGAAGCAGGAATTGTTTGATAACTTCAATGTCTCCAAGGCCTAGGAGGTATTCAGCACAGTAGTAGCTCTGCAAATATTTGCTCAATATAACTGAACTGAGAAAAGAAGGTAACTAAAAGATATGCAGAAAATAGAGGCACAAAAGTACAGTCATCTCCTGCTACAGTTGTCTACATCAGTCCTTGAGTTTAAATCAGGACAGAAGATGGAAAAAGAGGGGGCAAATGTAAAAGGATGAAGAGAGATGAAAAAGAAAGACTTTAAAAACATATCATGGAGCCCAGTGATGAGATGAAGAAAACCTGGAGGGCACAGTGCCTCACACTCCCGCAGAGCAGTCAGTCTGAGCTCTTTATACACTGATGATCGAGGCTCCCGTGAGTCTGAGGTTCGTATTGGCCATACTGTTCTCTGCCACACAGGATGTAAGAAAGAATCAGACCCAGAAAACCCTGAGGCATATAAAAGGGCAACAGAGCTAAAGAGGAAAGCAACAGAAACTGTGCCGCAAAGTCAGAAGGATTTAGGTTCATTTTAAGTTCCATTTTCTTTCCTGCTTTCAAGACTCAGAGCTGGACGCACTAATGCCCCTTGAACTTTTCTGATAGTGACCAACTTTGCCTGGTGTTTACCTGATGTAATTTCCCACAGGCCAGTCCTCAGTGCGGCAAAGGCTTTGTGAGGAAATGGAGGGGTTCTTCATTCATTCATTCATTCACCATTCATTTAACAAATGTATGTTGAGAAATTGGCTCTGCCTTAGGTACTGGGGATATTACAGTTTGAATAAAAATCCATTCCTCCTGGAGCTGACAGTCTGGGGAATGACAGACATAAATACCTAAATGAATGAGTAAATAACTGAAGTGCTGATAAGGGCTCTGAAGGTAGGGATCAGCAAGGTGCAGATGGTGAGAGAGAGCTGTCTTAGGGAGGTGATCTGCGAAGACTCCTCTAATACCTTGCTGGGTGATCAGAGACCTTAAGGAAGTAAGAGAGTGGCCGCTGGAGCTGTCCTATGGAGGCAAGGCCGGTGGAGCGCGGCCTGGGGAGAGCAGAAGAGGTCAGAGAGGGAGCCAAGAACCTGCATCGAACATCATTTCTCTTAACACATTTTCTACTCCTGACTTCCTTTCTGTTTCATTTTATGCATTATATGATAGGCTTGAGGTTTTAAAGCATGCAGTACTATACTTGTAATTCTTCCAACATGCTGTACTTTGAAGAGATGACTTGTATTTTCCAAGGAAGTCTGGCTCTCTAAATTTTGTGCCACAGACTTTAAAAAAAAAGTCTATTCTTTTAGGAAAAGAGTTTCTAAGGCATGTCGTAGCCACCACATGGCCTCCCAATTTGACTTGCAGGTACATACCCAAAATAGTGAAAGCGCAGGTCCAACACAAACTCATACATTAGTGCTCAGAACAGCTGTCTTCATAATAGCCCCAAAGTGGAAGTGGCCCAAACATCGGTCACCTGATGAAGGAATAAACAAATGTGGTATCTACCATCTTAGGAAATTGAAAATGCAAAATGAAACTTCACGTGTGTAAGTGATCATTGTTGGCAATTAGTGTCAAAAACGTGGTTTCCCTCCACAGAGAAGTCTCAGGGTAGCTGTACTTCTGCTGTGGCAGCTTCCAAGAGACAGGACGTGGAAGCTGCCAGTCCTCTCCCACGCCAGGAACTGAGGCAATGCTGCTTCCTTGCATTTTATTGGTCACAGCAGTCCCAGGCCAGCCCAGATTCAAGGGTGTGCAGAAATAGACTCCTCCTCTTGGTATGGCAATAGCATGTGAGTACAGGAGGGGAAGAACTGGAGATAAGCTATTATGAGGAGAGAATGGGTGGGGAACTAGAAATCAGATTTAAAATGTCAGAAGCCACCAACAACTAAAGATCAATGGACATTTTAAGAAATTAACACTCAGATATTATACATTAGAGTGGGTGGATTGCTGATCTCAATTCTTCACCCCTCTCTGCATGTGCATGTTTGTAATGCAGAGTATAAATCCTTCTCCCTTGACTTTGGGTTTAGACATATGCATTATTTATCTATTGTTGTATACTAGACCATTCTGAAACTTAGTAGCTTAAAACAACTATGTGACAATTTTGTGGGTTGTAAAGGGGGTTCTTTTGTTCTGACCCGGGCTCCCTCTTGAAGCTACATTCTGCTAAGTAGGTAGTTTGGGGACTAAGCTAGGGCAGCTGGGATGGCTGGGCCTCTCTGCATGTATGCTGTCACTGCAGAGGCTAAACCCCACTGGGCTTCCTCATCCTCGAGCGGTGGCTGCAGCTTCCCAAGAAGGGGAAGCAGAACTGCAAGGCCATTTCAGACGAGAGCTCACAGGTCACAAAACTGCACTTCTACTCCCTTCTCTTGGTCAAAGTCAGTCACATGCCCATCTTTGGGGGATAAAGTATATATGTAGGAAATAAACTCTACCTCTTGATGGGAGGAGCTGAGAATACTTACGGTCATATTGAATCTACAATGTGCCTTGCTTTGGCCAATGGCATGCAGACAGCAGTGACAATGTGCCAGGTCCATGTTGCGATTCCCACTCATCCTACACCAAATGCAATCGTGTATTTTTCCCCTACATATATGTGTGGGTAAAAGGGATATTACCAGAATCTCTCCTGGCCTTAGTACATCTCCATATCAATAGGTGTTTCCAGGGGGTGAAGAGAAGTAGCCATCTCCATATTAATAGGTAATTAAAGGGGGAAGAGGGCTTATCTGGACTGGAGAGGTTGGGTGGGGGTCCTTTCTTCTGCAGTAGGGTCTCAAGAAACATGGGAGAGCAGAAGTGGACTGCTTCTAAGCAATAAACGGGTTTCTCCCACTTTATTTCTCCCTTTGACTGATTTCGGTTTCAAAGGTATTTTGCCCTGGGATTTTCCCCCAGAGTTACATATGTATAACAGTAACAATATTATACACAGTAATAGTAGTATATTGTCACACAGCAGTAATAGTCCTATAACTTCATTCAGGTACCCAGATCTAATTCCAATGTGTGTAAACATGTGGGAGGTTGTCTTCCCATACATACTTACACTAAGCAACTCTTTAACACCAGCAGGGTGTTGGCCAACTCAACTCAATTCCGATGCTCTCTGCCTGAAGACAGCACCAGATTCCCAGGTTAAGGGCTCCAACCTACAGGACTGCTCTCCAATCCCCACTCCAGATGCCAGTTGCAAGCCCCAGGCAGTTACCTGTGCTTCTGAACTACCAGCTACAGACTGGAGGTTCCCATGACCTCCCCCTTAGGTTCAATTAATTTGCTAGAGTGGCTCACAGAATTCAGGAAAATAATTACCTCTATCAGTTTAATAAAGGATAGTGTGAAGGATACAAGTTAACAGCTAGATGAAAAGAGACATAGGGCAAGGTCCCAAATAAAGGAGCTTATCCTTGTGGAGCCTCGGGCCTGGATTGGTGGCACGTGGAGGTGTTTTGGTTCCCCAAGCATAGAAGGTCTCCCTGACCAAGAGGCAGAATCCAACCAAGCAGAGGAGAAAAGAGAGCGAGTGAGCGAGCGAGAGAGCAAGCTCTTCTCATGGGTTTTGTGAGGGCTTCATTGCGTAGTCATAACTGACTAAATTACTGGCCATTGGCTGATCCAAACTCCAGCCCCAGCCCTTGGGTGGGGGTCCAAAACTCTCTCATTAACATGAGAAAACTCCCATTTCACCTTTAAGACCCGGCAGTTTTTTAAGGAACTGTGGATAAAGGCCAAATATACCTGGGAAATATATATTTGGTCATATGAATGACCAAATATGTATTTCTTATAACTCATTATATCACACATGTCTAGCCCTAAAACATCCCTGCATGTTTCCTCCTCTTGTGTTTCTGCTGTCATCACCAGAACATACCTCAGGTAGGCCACTTAGCCAAGAATGAGAGCCATGCAGAGCAGAGCTGATCCAGCACACCTGCAGCCCTGCAGTGAGATGTAGCGTTGCCTGCCTTAGCCAACCTTTGCTCAGCTGATCCCAGTCACACTGCAAAAGCAACAACAACATAGTAAAGGATTGTTTTTTTAAGCCAAGGAGTATTTGAATAATTTGTCACATGACAATAATTAATTGATACATATGTTAATATTGAAGAACAAATTTGTGGAGAAAATCTAGGTCCTGTCTTATATTTGCTTCTAAGTGTGTGTGTGTGTATGTATGTGTAAAGTCACTTTGAGAGTCTCCTTTCATTATAGGCAATGGAAAAACTGCTATATTTTGGGAAATAGCATTACAGTTTCCACTAAAAGCAGCACTTTCAGAAGCAAAACCACCATCACAAATTATGGTATTTGTCAAAGAATATTTACTGAATGACTAATATGAAAATCCCATTCCAGAAACTGTGGTATCTACAATGATAAATATGTGTGTTTATGATCAAATCTGGCAGCTCATAACAGAAAATCCCAGAGAGATTAACAGAAATTATAGTAATTTTAAGACTCTAAGGTTTATTTTGCGTATAAAGTCCAGAGGTGGGCATTCTGGAACTGCTATAGTTGCTCCATGTTCATCAGAGACTCACCCTCCTTCTATCTGACTGCTCTGCCATCTCTATCATGTCACATCATGATCCAAGACAGTTCTCAAGCCTAGCCATCATGTCCTTATTCCAGGAAAGGAGAATGACAGAAAGGCATGCTTCCTTTCTTTGTATTGTGGCCTTCTGGAAGTCCACATATTTCCTACATCTCATGGCATGAATTTAACAGCAAGACCACATTAATTATAAGGAGGTTAGGAAATGATCTTTACTTTGGCCAGCAGTTGCCCAGATAAAAATCAGGGGTTTGTTATTAAGGAGGACAGGTAGAATGGATATTGAATCAGGAATCTAGCTGTCTCTGCCACAATATGTAATTGATCTCACTTCCTATGAACAACCACATTAGTTTCTTAATGGCTATGTTAGTATATTCATTGATTCTTTCAGTCATGATCCATCCATTCTTATTTTTAGCATCTTTGTTAATTTTTTTGTATTTCTTATATAAATTCCTTTAAGATGGAGAATATATATATATCTTCCCACAGAATTCACTGTGGCTGCTAAATGGTGACTGAAGTCAATTATTAAGACAATTCACCTTTCCTCATGTTCCTTTGTCTGGAAAACATATTAATATAGAAGTTCTTAATACAAATTTCAGCCCTGTATTATTTATATAACATGTCTTGATCTTTCAAGATCAAGTGGATCTCCACTTTTTCATCTTGTTAGACTTTTGGTTGATGAGTAACTCCCTTTTGATATCAAAAAAGCACCACCTGTTCTGGACTCCAGGGAACACTGTCAGCCTTGGTAGGAAAGTCCTCAAATAGCATTATTGAAGCTCTTTTCTATTGTCAGGAAATCCAATCTGGGGATATGTCCCTGCATGCTAGGTGAGACTTACCCAGGAGAGGATTTTTGACTCTGATCAAGAAAAACTTCACAAGCAGAAAGGGTAGGTATGAGTAAAGAGTAGTTTAATAAAGTGAAAGTACACACTCAAAAGGAGGGAGTGCAGGCATGCTCCAGAGATGAGCAGCCTGGTGGCGTTTGGGTTGGGTGGTCTTATAGCTGGAGTTTAATTAGGGGGTAGAATATACATTGGGATAGGTGAGGTTTTCTCTGAATAAGGATGGAATTTCTGGGAAACAGGGTGATGCCCTCTTTTTGTCCTTAGATGGTCTGCCTCAGAACTGTCATGACACCAAGGGGTGGGATTTTTAGTAGGCTAATGAGTGTATAATTTATTTTGAGGTGAAATCAGGGTCAACTTCTCCATTTTGGAACCAGTAGGTCTTGACAGGTCTGTTATCTATACCCTCATTCCCCACATCCTGCAAGAACAGTTTACATGTAACATTTAGAATATAAACAAGCATCTAGCTGAATGCAAACACCAGGCAAAATCCCCAACCCCCCTTCCTGATCATGTCTGGCTATCTAACTACTATAACATTTCCTTCAATATTCCCCCATTATTCTGTCAAATACCCATAGAATTCTCCCATTAGAAATTCATTCATTTCTATTAGAAGCATTTATCATCTCATTAAATTCATGGAGGGTTATCTTTATATGCCACTCACCAGTTATTCATATTCTAGAGTATTCTGGGGAAAAAAAGAAGCTATGTTAGGTTCATACAATGGCTGGTATCCCCAATCCATTGACTCTGCCAGCGTTTAAATTTCCATGACATCACTCGTGTCATCTCTGTTTATCCAGTCTGGACTCCCAGGTGTTGCAGGAACCACAGAAACTACGAACAAGGAGTTAGGACACCGAGATGTTTGGCGAGAAGCAGCATTTATTATGCCGGCACTGGCTCAGTGGATTCCTATCCAAAGGCTGAGCCCCAAGTGCAGCAGGGCCGTGCCTTTTATACATTCACTACAAGGTTATCGGGGAGTCGGCACCCAGGAACCATTGCAGTGGGAGCTATTAGTTCACTATGGGTGTATTCAGGATGCTAGTCATATTTTAATCTATCTCTGTAAAGGTTATCCGGATACTCTATTATAAACTAGTGGGCTTGCATGACCATGATCAACAAGCTGTTCCATACCACTGAGTCCCTGTGTGGGGGGAATACATTGTTACATTGTTTCAATCTCAAGCACACAAGCACCTTGTGATTCCTCTACAATCCTGAAGCCTCAACAGAAACTTTGTCTCCTTGGCTTCCTATTCGACACAGGTCCATTGTTACAGTTTCTCACCTCCCTTGCCCCTTTCCTGCTTTGTTATACCCTTAAACTTGGTCAAATCTAACGCCTCACCTAAGCTGCACCTATACCACAGCAGCTGAATATGGCTGGAGAAAAACAGCACACAACTAACTGGTCTCATGCTGAATTCATTAATCTAACCTCAAGTGTATCTTTAAAGCTGTCTAGTTATCTTGCTTTCTCTAACCCATCCCCCATCCTAGATGACTAATTTGTCCCTTTTCATCTTTCCTCAAACGTCCTTACTTCTTTCTTCATCTTAACTCTCCACTGACAACATTGGTTCCTAATTTACTGAGCAAATATAAGTGATCTGAGAAAATGTCATTATACTACCAGACCCACCAATCTACCTTCATCTGTGCTCTGGTAATCTGTTTTTGCCTCCTGTTTGTTTCAACAGAGGTGTATTATCTGTTATCCTTTTATAGGTCCTACTCCAATTGTTCTCTGAATCCCATTCTCTCCCACCTACGCAGGACTTTGCTCTTACCATCATCTTCTTTCTTGCAAATTAGACTTTAATTCCTTTCAAAATTATTCTCATCAGCATGCATACATGCTATAATATTTCTGTTGGTGGGGGTGTGTGTGCTGTTATTGTGGGTAAAATTGCAATATTTCCAGAATCTCTCACCTGGCCTTAGTGTATCTCCGTATCAATAGGTGTTTCCAGGGTGTGGGTAAAATTGTAACATTTCCAGAATATCTCGCCTGGCTTTAGTACAACAGGCGCTCAAGGGTGGAGAGAAGTATGGCTTTAATGCATTTGCGTCATTCCTCAGGGGTGGAGAGAAGTTCATCTCCATATCAGTGGGTAATTACCAGGGCAAGGAGGGCTTTTCTGTACCGAGAGGTGAGGGGAGGGCGGGTTTTGCTGCTGCTGGAGCAGGAAAGAGAGAGGTCCCCGAACTGCAGTTTGTCAGAAGTAAATGGAGTTTAAACTTTATTTCTCCTTTTGACTGATTTTGGTTTTTAGAGGTATTTTGCCCCTGGATTTCCTCTCCCTGGCTTACAAAAGGGGCCGAGAGAAGTAGTCCATCTCCATATCAATAGGTAATTACAAGGGGGAGCGAGGGCATACCTGGACCTGAGAGGTGGGGTAGGGCCTCCTTTTGCAGCCAGGTTGTGAGAGACTCAGGCGAATGGATGACTGCCTGAAGAGCAAAAAACATGTTTCTCCCACTTTACTTCTCCCTTTGGCTGATTTTGGTTTCAAAGGTATTTTGCCCTGGGCTGGGAAAATACTTCCCTGCCCCCCCACCCCCACCCCAGTTACACTTATCTTGGTCTATAATGCCTTTCAGATCTGGCTTCTCTCCAATCTCATTTCTATTTAGTATCATTCATTAACTATGTTCTGGTCATGCTGGCTTCCTTGCCACTCTGCTGCAGGGCCTTTGTGTTTGCCCTTCCTCTGCATGGAAACCTTTCTCCAATTATATCTAACTCTTTCTCATGATGGTTTCTGCCCAGAATGTTCCTAATTCCTAGAGGTTTTCTCTAGCTTCTTTCCCTCAAATAGCAAATATTCATGCCATTATTCATCATAATTTTTCTACAGACCACTCACTGTTACAGATTTTAAGGAATGTATCTGTTTTGCTTTCTTTTCCTTTCTCTAGAGTGTATGTTCCACAAGGACAGAAATTTTGTCTGTTTAGTTCACTGCTATATCCTCAGCTCCTTGCACAGTTGCTGGTATACTGAAGGATGCATTAAATCCACATTATTTGAATGAGTGAACAGCCATTTATCGAGCAAATGAGAAAGAGTTTGTCAGAGACAAGCAAGCCCAGAACAAGGTAGGGTGTTTCAGGAAATGCCAGAGAATAATAAAAATTCCTAACATTTACTAAGTTGTCTAAGGCCAAAATGACTCTAGATAGTTTACACAAGTTTATTTAATCCTCCCAAGAAGCAATGATTTGAGAAATACTACCATCTCCATCTATACGTGAGCAAAATGGGCATAGGAAGGTTAAGAAACCGGCCTCAAGATCACAGTTTATAAACAATAGACCAAGGATTGAAACAGCTGGGGGTTTCCAGAGCCTGTTCTCCACTGCTGTATTATACAGCTGCTTAGAAGAGGCAAGAATGAGGCCACTGAATTCACACCTTATCTGCTTCACAATTATTGCCCAGAGTCAATCTTACCCATTGTCTTAGCATCCTTCCTACAGGTGTTCCAGAAGAAATACACCTAATTTTTCAAACCTTTTCTACATTGCTATGTCCGTGATAGAATCCCTAGCTTTGTTGCCTGTTTTTAGGAGTTATGGTTGTACGTAGTGTGAAAGATGGAATTAGCACTCACCTGGGATGCTAGCTATTTGGCCTGCAATCCCAGTCTATAGTTCCCAGTTTGGTGGTTTTAGGCAAATCTTTTCACCTTTCAGAATTTGCCTTTGATTTTCTGAAAAATGAAGAGAAAAGGAAGAGGAGGAAATGAATTAAATACTTTCCAGCTCTAAAATTCTTTGATTATATTGACTTCTGGACAGGCAAAAGACTTCTGGGCCTTTTCACTCCCAAGCTATAAATTTTGTCAGTGAGTTAAGAAGGAATAGGTGAAAGGTCCCTTAGTGGCAAACACTATTATGATTCTTATCTACAGTAAACCTGTAGGATATTCTGCCTTCTCCTGGACCACATTAAGAAACCAAGCCTCCTTTTGGAATAAGGTGACATTGTACATTTGTCACTAAAAATGCACTGAAAGTAAATTCACCTAATTCCAATGTAGCAAGCCAATACTGCAAAATGGGCAAGTTCTGTTTTAGGTTTTCCTTCCCAATGGAAGCCCTTGCAAACACGCTAGTCTTAGGCAAATTCACCCCTCAGGTTCAATTTATATTGTACTCTAACTGCTCATTTTTTCCATCTTCAGTGCTTCAGAGGGATGTGTTTTCTCCATGAGCTTTCTCTAAACACCAACTGAAGACCCCTGATAGATGATACAATCTGATCTCTACCTAGTAAAACAGGAACTGCTGTCCTTTTTTTCCCCTTTCCATTTACTTTAGCTGCAATCTATGTTCTTTAATGGTGGATGTAGTCAGAAATTTATGCTCATATGTACAGTGTATTTCACTTGTGTAATACATCAAAACAGAAAGCCAATTGTTGTTAAAGTAATTTTATGTCTTCAAAACAGATGAGTAGGAACTATGTAGACAGATGGTGTGGTAAGGGGAATGTGTTAGGAGACTGAGGGACCTGGGTTCAAATCGCTACTATTCCATTCATTACTGTATGGCCTGCGGGAAAGTCATTAACTTCTCTGTGCCTCAACATTTCCTCATCTGTAAAATAGGGATAGTATTAGCTACATCAAAGGGCTGTTGTATGGAAATATGTAAGGTTTCTGTGAAAGTTGACATCTAACAGATGATAATGGCAAACAAAGATGTTTATGGGGGCAGTGGGAAGAACATACAAGGTATCAGTGAGTTCAGCTTTCACCCTCTTTTTCTTGAAAGCTAAAAACACAGTAATTAAGAACATAAGCTGGAGCCAGGCTACAAGGATTCAAATTCCAGTGCTGTCATTTACAAGCTACATGACCTCAGGCAAGTTACTTAATCTCTCTGTGTCTCATCTGTAAAATGGGGATGACAATAATAACCCTACTTTACAGGGTTGTTAAGATCAAATGATTTAATACATGTAAAGCATGTAATACATGTAATTTACATGTGACACATATAAAAACAGTGCCTGAATAGAATAAGCGTGTGTACCAGTTAGAATGATGGTTAATTTTACAGTCAGTTTGACCAGGCCAAGGTACCCAGATATTTGGTCAAACACCCGTCTAGATGTCTCTATGAAGGTATTTTTATAAGGGATTAACGTTTAAATTTGTAGACTTTGAGTAAAGCAGATCACCCTGTATAATGTGGGTGGGCCCCATTCAGTCAGTTAAAAGTCTTAAGAGGCAAAACACTGACACCCCCCAAAAAGGAAGGAGCTCTGCCTCCAGCCTGCCTTGGGAATTGAGATGCCAACATCATCTGCTCCTTGGGTTCCCAGACTGCCATTCTGCTACAGGGTCTTTGTTCCTGATCTTCCTCTGTCTGAAATATTTTTCCTACAAATATATGCATGGTCTGTTCCCTCCCTTCAGGTTTGGACTTGCTAGCTCCCACGGCATGCAAGCCAATTTCTTAAACCTCAGTCTTTCTGTGTCTCCACATACATGCATGCATGCATGCACATACATCCTGTTGGTTTTGTTCCTCTGGAGACCCTAACACAGTTAGCAATTATTGTTCTTGCTTGTAGCACAAGGTGATTGATTATCCTGGTTTTCAATGAGAATACAAACAATCAGTAATCACATGGCAACCTTTCACTTTAATCCTTCCAATTCTGAAGATTTAAGAAAACTAAGAGGAGAAAACTAAGGTTTGCCTTGAAAAGAGGGAAGGAAGCAAGACTACTCACGGTGGGTTTAGAAAATGCTGAGTTTTCTAATTGGAATGAGAGTTGTAATGTTGGTGAAGGGCAGGAGCAGCCTGTGGAAAAATTTGAATACCAGCCTTAAAAGCTTATGGTTTTCTTCCCCCAATTAGAAATGGGGAGATACTAAAGCTCTGTGAGACAGTGCTGTAAGAAGAAAAGAAGTATCAATGGGTGTAGGATTAGCTAGGAGGAGGGAGAAACCAGACAAAGCAAGAACAGGTAGAAAGCATTACATAACCTCACATTGTATAATTACACAGTTCCTTGCTAAAGAGCACTGAGCATCTGTTTCTTTACTGTTTTCATTGGGTCATATTTCAGGCCACACTGTGGTCCCTCATTTGAGCAGACTCATGTCCTTCTCCTGGTTCCCACCCAATTTTCTCTTTGCTGTAAACCGGCCCTCATCCCAAATCCAGCTTCCTGCCTCTTCCCTAGGAGTATGAGAAGATGGGGTTGGGGTAGGGAACACCAACTTGGTTGTCCTTTGTGATATGGAGAAATTTTTCCTGGCTTCAACTTGGGAGGATGACTATGTATTTTCTTTATATTAAAGCATCTTCAAGAGAACTGGGCTCTTTTGTTTCCTTTTCATAGTATAACCATTATGTGCTATTAATTTATTTGAGTTTTAAAAACTTTTCCTGGAGTATTTGCATATATAAAATCTAGATAAGGCAAAGGCAAAGTTAACTTTTAAACAGTAAACACTATCCCTGGTTTTAAAGTCTATATTTAACACTGCCAGGGAAAGAAATCCAACAGTTGGGTATTTTCCCAGAGTATGCTAATTAGCTGGAAAAAGATTACGTTCTATTCTGCCATTGGAAGAGAAACTGACCAGTAGAAAAGCAGTTCAGCACTTACACCCACTCTGCATACAAAATAAGTAGGTGAGTTTGTACACGCCAAAAACTCATGCTTTTGGTTGCCTGACAACTGGTGACAAATATGCCTTTCATCATCTCTTACAATGTAACCTTGAGATTCTGAACTCTAACTTAAATGACACTCAGGAAAAGGGATTGGGTTTAGGAAATTAGGTATCATATCTAATAGATCATAAGTATACACACTTCTGATATTATAGATTACTGGCAGTCTTCCTTAATACTGTGTGGATTTTTCTGTTTATCTTCTTGTATAAAACTAGTTATTCATACATTCACTTCGTTCCACCTACAAGAAGTATATTGAATCATCTATATGAAGATTACAAGGGAATTTTGGGCCTGTGTCAACCATATTCTAATAGCAGTACATAAGCAGATATTATTTGGCAATAACCACTTAGCTTTCAATACTTGAAGGTATAATTTTCACTGTGTCATTCAGTACCATTTCCCACAGCTAGAAGTGTACAATATTACTTTGTTTATATGTTGCTTTGTATGTGCACATAATGTTTTCATTATTTTTTTAAAACTGTCTATTTATAGGCTCCTCTAATACACTGTAAAATCTTCAAAAAGTAGTAACACTTTATTTTTATGGGACACTTACATCCTCTACCTAATTTAATTCTTGTAGCAGTTATGGAAGTTGGCCAGGGCAGGTTATAATTAGTGCTATTTTATATCTGCTGAAAGAGAGGCACAGCAAAGTTAGCTACTTGTCTGAGGCCTCACATTGCTCAAAAGCGCTGTTGGAGTCCAGGCTCCAGAACCCAGCAAAGTACATTTTCTATGATTCCCAGATATTTCTCCCGAGTTAGAAACTTGGTTTTTCTTTCTCAGTCTTTCTAGATAGCCTTGTACAATATTCATCAACTGAATAATCCCTAACTTAAAAGAAAGATGGACAGAAACAGAAAGGGGAAGATGAACCACAAGACTCCTAGGATAATACTTAGAGAACGCCATACTTTTCCAATTATAGCATTCATCGTACTTAGATACATGCGTACTGTCTCCCTTGCCCCCTCCCAGTTTTCATGAGCTCAGAGACCACATTTATGTTGTTTGTTCATTCCTATAACCACAGAGCCTACATACACAGTACCTGATATGCATGCAGTTGGAACTTGAAAAAATGAATGAAAATTTCTCTTTGACTAAAAGTGCCACAAGAAAACCTCAGCCAAATGATTTTAAGTTGGAGTCACCATTTTTGTCAGTTGGGATAGGGTAGGTTAAGTGAGCTCAAGATGCAGTAACAAACAGTATCAGTGGCTTAAAACAACAAAGGTTTGTTTCTCACTTATGTATATGGCCATGATGGATTGGCAGCACGATTCTGCTCTTCTTAGCCACTAGGGACCCAGACTGAAAGAGCAGCTGTAACCTGGGACATTGTTCCAATGGCTGAGGGAAGTGAGCCTCTGAGGGTCTTGCCAAGGAATATTAAATGCTCCAACTCAGAAACCCTGTCACCTTCACTCAAATTCATTGCGCTGAACTAGTTATAACTGCCCTGCTTTGCTACTGCACCACTCACAAAAGGTCCAGAAACTGCCTGGGTGGTGGAAAGCAGGAAATATTTGGCATATGGTGCTAATATATTTCATTTCCATGCTTCTGAGCTTTTTTGATTTCAGTAACAAAATGCAATTACATGAGTAACCTTTCCTACAATATGTATTTACAAAATCCAATTTTCCTCATAACAGCTCTATATGAGATTGGTGCATAGTGAAATTAAGTACTTGAATAAAGTCAAATAGAAAAGCCAGAGATGGAACTGGAAAGGTAATTCAGATCTCTATATTACTGGTACTGGATGAGGCTTATTAATTCTATATTTGTGGATGTAAATTACATGGGAAAAAGCAACAATGATATGCTAAAATAAAATGATTGCTTAAACTTTAATTGGGTCCAAGGACAGGATTTAAAAATTCTTTGTGTCAAGTGTTTTGGCAATTATTTTAATGCCCCAGAGAAGGGACATCTGGGGCTAGCATTTCAGTATAGAACAGCAGGCTGTGGAAAAACACATTGTAGTATTGCAGGCCCATGTTTTAGACATGAGGCCAAAAGTAGCATACAGATACTTACCTGGAAAATTGCTGATTCTAATGTAGAAGAAAAAATGGTTCCTACCTTATTAGGTTCTGCACCTGAGGCCCTGGACATTAAACTGACAAAAGACAAACTAACAAGAGAAATAAAAACAGTTTTAATTATTATTATTATTTTTAATTATTTTTTGGTATTGTTAATATACAATCACTTGCACAACATTATGGTTGTAGACCCCCTTTTACCAAGTCCCGCCCACATACCCCATTACAGTCACTATCCAACAGTGTACTAAGATGCTATAGAATCATTACTTGTCTTCTCTGGGTTGTACAGCCCTCCCCATGCCCCCCTAACATTACATCTGCTAATCGTAATGCCCCTTTTTCCCCCCTTATCCCTCACTTCCCACCCATCCGCCCCAGTCCTTTCCCTTTGGTAACTGTTAGTCTATTCTTGGGTTCTGTGAGTCTGCTGCTGTTTCATTCCTTCAGTTTTTTCTTTGTTCTTATATTCCACAGATGAGTGAAATCATTTGATACTTGTCTTTCTCCGCCTGGCTTATTTCACTAAGCATAATACCCTCTAGCTCCATCCATGTTGTTGCAAATGGTAGGATTTGTTTTGTTCTTACGGCTGAATAATATTCCATTGTGTATATGTACCACCTCTTCTTTATCCATTCATCTACTGATGGACACTTAGGTTGCTTCCATTTCTTGGCTATTGTAAATAGTGCTGCGATAAATATAGGGGTGCATATGTCTTGTTCAAACTGGGCTGCTGCAGTCTTAGGGTAAATTCCTAGGAGTGAAATTCCTGGGTCAAATGGTATTTCTATTTTTAGTTTTTGAGAAACCTCCATACTGCTTTCCACAATGGCTGAACTAGTTTACATTCCCATCAGCAGTATACGAGGGTTTCCCTTTCTCCACATCCTCACCCACATTTGTTGTTGTTTTTTATCTTTTGGGTGTTAGCTATCCTAACTGGTTTGAGGTGATATCTCATTGTGGTTTTAATTTGCATTTCTCTGATGATTAGTGATGTGGAGCATCTTTTCATGTGCCTGTTGGCTATCTGAATTTCTTCTTTGGAGAAGTGTGTGTTCAGCTCCTCTGCCCATTTCTTAATTGGCTTATTAGCTTTTTGTTTGTTGAGGTGCATGAGCTCTTTATATATTTTGGATGTCAACCCCTTATCGGATATGTCATTTATGAATATATTCTCCTACACCGTAGGATGTCTTTTTGTTCTACTGATGGTGTCCTTTGCTGTACAGAAGCTTTTTAGTTTGATATAGTCCCACTTGTTCATTTTTCCTTTTGTTTCCCTTGCCCGGGGAGATATGTTCATGAAGAAGTCGCTCATGTTTATGTCCAAGAGATTTTTGCCTATGTTTTTTTCTAAGAGTTTTATGGTTTCATGACTTACATTCAGATCTTTGATCCATTTTGAGTTTATATTTGTGTATGGGGTTAGACAGTAATCCAGTTTCATTCTCTTACATGTAGCTGTCCAGTTTTCCCAACATCAGCTGTTGAAGAGGCTGTTATTTCCCCATTGTATATTCATGGCTCCTTTATCATATATTAATTGACCATATATGCTTGGGTTTTTATCTGGACTCTTTATTCTGTTTCACTGGTCTATGTGTCTGTTCTTGTGCCAGTACCAAATTGTCTTGATTACTGTGGCTTTGTAGTAGAGCTTGAAGTCAGGGTGTGTAATTCCCCCTGCTTTATTCTTCCTTTGCAGGATAGCTTTGGCTATTGGGGGTCTTTTGTCGTTCCATATGAATTTTAGAACTATTTGCTCTAGTTCATTGAAGAATGCGGTTGGTATTTTGATAGGGATTGCACTGAATCTATAGATTGCTTTAGGCAGAATGGCCATTTTGACAATATTAATTCTTCCTAGCCAAGAACATGGGATGAATTTCCATTTATTAGTGTCCTCTTTAATTTCTCTTAAGAGTGTCTTGTAGTTTTCAGGGTATAGGTCTTTCACTTCCTTGGTTAGGTTTATTCCTAGGTATTTTATTCTTTTTGATGCAATTGTGAATGGAATTGTTTTCCTGATTTCTCTTTCTGCTAGTTCACCGTTACTGTATAGGAATGCAACATTTATTTGTATTACTTTCTATCCCGTAACTTTGCTGAATTCAGACCTCCAGAACTATGTTGAATAAAAGTGGGGAGAGTGGGCATTCTTGTCTTGTTCCCGATCTTAAAGGAAAGATTTCAGCTTCACACCGTTAAGTATAATGTTGGCTGTGGGTTTGTCATATATGGCCTTTATTATGTTGAGGTTCTTGCCCTCTACACCCATTTTGTTGAGAGTTTTTACCATGAATTGATGTTGAATTTTGTCAAATGCTTTTTCAGCATCTATGGAGATGATCATATGGTTTTTGTCCTTCGTTTTGTTGATGTAGTGGATGGTGTTGATGGATTTTTGAATGTTGTACCATTCTTGCATCCCTGGGATGAATCCCACTTGATCATGATGGATGATCTTTTTGATGTATTTTTGAATTCGGTTTGCTAATATTTTGTTGAGTATTTTTGCATCTATGTTCATCAGGGATATTGCTCTGAAATTTTCTTTTTTGGGGTGTCTTTGCCTGGTTTTGGTATTAGAGTGATGTTGGTCTTGTAGAATGAGTTTGGGAGTATTCCCGTCTATTCTACTTTTTGGAAAACTTTAATGAGGATGGGTATTAGGTCTTCACTAAATGTTTGATAAAATTCATCAGTGAAACCATCTGGTGCAGGCATTTTGTTCGTAGGTAGTTTTTTGATTACCAATAATTCCTTTGCTGGTAATTGGTCTCTTCAGATTTTCTGTTTCTTTCTGGATCAGCCTTGGAAGGTTGTATTTTTCCAGAAAGTTGTCCATTTTTTCTAGGTTTTCCAGTTTGTTACCATATAATTTTGCATAGTATTCTCTCATAATTCTTTGTATTTTTGTGATGTCTGTAGTGATTTTTCCTTTCTCATTTCTGATTCTGTTTATGTGAGTAGACTCTCTTTTTTTCTTGATAAGTCTTGCTAGGGGTTTATCTGTTTTGTTTATTTTCTCAAAGAACCAGCCCTGGCTTTCATTGATTCTTTCTATTGTTACATTCTCAATTTTATTTATTTCTGCTTTAACCTTTATTATGTCCCTACTTCTATTGACTGTGGGCCTCATTTGTTCTTCCTTTTCTAGTTTCATTAATTGTGAGTTTAGACTGTTCATTTGGGATTGTTCTTCTTACCTGGGGTAGGCCTGTATTGCAATATATTTCCTTCTTACCACGGCCATCGCTGTATCTCACAGATTTTGTGGTGTTGAATTATTGTTGTCATTTGTCTCCATATATTGCTTGATCTCTGTTTTTATTTGGTCATTGATCATTGATTATTTAGAAGCATGTTATTAAGTGTCCATGTGTTTGTGGGCTTTTTCATTTTCTTTGTGTAATTTATTTCTAGTTTCATACCTTTGTGATCTGAGAAGCTGGTTGGTACAATTTCCATCTTTTTGAATTTACTGAGGTTCTTTTTGTGGCCTAATATATATGATCTATTCTTGAAAATGTTCCATGAGCACTTGAGAAGAATGTGTATCCTGTTGCTTTTGGATGGAGTGTTCTCTCGATGTCTGTTAGGTCCATCTGTTCTAATATGTTGTTTAGTGCATCTGTCTCTTTATTTATTTTCTGTCTGGTTGATCTGTCCTTTGGAGTGAGTGGTGTGTTGAAATCTCCTAAAATGAATGCATTGCTTTCTATTTCCCCCTTTAATTCTGTTAGTATTTGTTTCACGTATGTTGGTGCTCCTGTGTTGGGTGCATAGATGTTTATAATAGTTATATCGTCTTGTTGGACTGACCCTTTTATCACTATGTAATGTCCTTCTTTGTGTCTTGTGACTTTCTTTGTTTTGAAGTCTATTTTGTCTGATACACGTACTGCAACTCCTGCTTTTTCTCCCTATTAGTTGCATGAAATATCTTTTTACATCCGTTTACTTTCAGTCTGTGTATGTCTTTGGGTTTGAAGTGAGTCTCTTGTAGGCAGCATATAGATGGGTCTTGTTTTTTTTATCCATTCAGTGACTCTATGTCTTTTGATTGTTGCATTCAGACCATTTACATTTAGGGTGATTATCGATAGGTATGTACTTATTGCCATTGCCGGCTTTAGATTCATGGTTACCAAAGGTTCAAGGGTAATTTCCTTACTATCTAACACTCTAATTTAACTCATTTTGTATGCTATTACACACACAACCTAAAGGTTTTTTTTTCCTCTTTCATTCTTTGTATGTTATGAATCATATTCTGTACTCTTTGTCTATCCCTTAGGTGACATCTATTTAGCCTTAGGAATACTTTCATCTATAAGAGTCCCTCCAAAATGCACTGTAGAGGTGGTTTGTGGGAGGTAAATTCTCTCAGCTTTTGCTTATCTGAAAATTGTTTAATCCCTCCTTCAAATTTAAATGATAACCTTGCCGGGTAAAGTATTCTTGGTTCAAGGCCCTTCTGCTTCATTGCATTAAATATGTCATGCCACTCTCTTCTGGCCTGTAAGGTTTTTGTTGAGAAGTCTGATGATAGCCTGATGGATTTTCCTTTGTAGGTGATGTTTTTTCTCTCTCTAGCTGCTTTTAAAAGTCTGTCTTTATCCTTGATCTTTGCCATTTTAATTATTATATGCCTTGATGTTGTCTTCCTTGTGTCCCTTGTGCTGGGAGATATGTGCATCTTCATGGCTTCAGAAACTATCTCCTTCCCCAGATTGGGAAGTTTTCATCAATTACCTCCTCAATGACACTTTATAACCCTTTTTCTCTCTCTTCTTTTTTTGGTACCTATAATGTGAATATTTTTCCGTTTGGATTGGTCCCACAGTTCTCTCAATATTCTTTCAGTCTTAGAGATCCTTTTTTCTCTATGTGCCTCAGCTTCTATGTATTCCTCTTCTCTAATTTCTATTCCATTTAGCATCTCTTCTACTACATCTAATCTGCTTTTAAATCCCTACATTTTATGTTTAATTTCAGATATGGAATTTCTTAATGATTCAATCTCCGACTTAAATTCATTCCTGAGTTCTTGAATATTTTTCTGTACCTCCATAAGTGTGTTTATAATTTTTATTTTGAACTCTCTTTCAGGAAGATTGGTAAGTTCAGTTTCATTTGGCCCTCTTTCTGCGGTTTGTGGGATTTTGGTCTGAACCATGTTCTTTTGATGTTTCATATTTCTGTGTGGTGCCCACCTGTGTGCAGAAACTCCAGTCTCTGAAGGTGCTCAGCCCCTAGAGTGAGGTTGGGGGTGATAGGGGAGTGGAGCTGGTACCTGGGGGGAGGAAAGATCTGTTTCCTGATTCCCATCTTTGGTGCCTGTCTCCAGTGTCAGAGTCAGTGGGCTAAGCACACATGTGTAAATCTCTGTGCTTTGCACCTCTAGCTGTGGTAGCCAGGGCCTCCCTCTGGCTGGACTGACGCCAGCACAGTGACTGTTGGTTTATGAGCAGGTGCTGGCATGCCAGGAGGAATGCTCTACATGCTGTGTGTCACAGTGGGGGGCCTTGGAGCTGAGTAGGCATCCAGGGGGATGGAGCACCTGAAGCTCCTCAGAGTTCCCAACCTGCTGGGCAGAGTGCACCCAGACAACCTTGTCCAGCTCTCCCTTCTCCTGTGCAGCTTGCTCCATTCAAACCCAGCCCCTTCAATAACCCTTTCGCTGGTAGGAAGCCTCTCAGACCACCTGCCCTTCCTCTTACACTGAGAAGCCAGGTGTGGATCCTGTCCTCCACAACGTCCAGAATGTCAGTCTCCCAGGCCCTCCGCCCGTCCAAACTCCCCACTGTCCTGAGCACCACACAATATAGGCTTCTGCTCACAAAGCAGATCTCCAGGGCTTGGTGTTCAGCAGTCCCAAGCTTCCACCCCCTCCCTGTTCTGTTTCTCTTCCTCCCGCCAGTCAGCGATGGTGGGGGGAGGGCTTGGGTCCCCCTGGATTAAGGTTTTCCTATATTACCCTGTTTCGTGAGGTCTGCTCTGTTTGTGAGGTCTGAATACAGTCTGGTTCACCCTTTTCTTCTTCCTGTTTTAGTGTTAGTTGTATTGATTAAGCATATTTTTTGTACTATTTGTGGTTTTGGGAGGAGCTCCCCGTGTCTCCTCTCATGCTGCCATCTTGAATCTCCTTCTTTAGGGTTTTTTTGTATACAATATCATGTCATCTGCAAACAGGGACAGTTTGACTTCTTCCTTGCCAATCTGGATGCCTTTTATTTCTTTGTGTTTTCTGATTGCTGTGGCTAGGACCTCCAGAACTATGTTGAATAAAAGAGGGGAGAGTGGGCATCCTTTTCTTGTTCCCAGTCTTACAGGAAAAGCTTTCAGCTTCTTGCTGTTAAGTATAATGTTGGCTGTGGGTTTGTCATATATGGCCTTTATTATATTGAGATACTTGCCCTCTATACCCTTTTTGTTGAGAGTTTTTATCATGAATGGATGTTGAATTTTGTCAAATGCTTTTTCAGCCTCTATGGAGATGATCATGTGGTTTTTGTCCTTCTTTTTGTTGATGTAGTGGATTACATTGAAGGATTTTCACACAGCTTTTATTATTTAACTATGTGTGGAAATTTCACAAATGAAACTCTAGAAAACCAAATGATTAAGATTTATATACTACCTTAGTCTAAAGAAAGGAAAAATGATTTGGGGTTTCTGGGTCTGGGGAAGCAAGCTATGGGAAGGTGAGGAGAGGAAATGCATGGTTTTCTTGTTATGCTGATAAGAGAGTCAGGCATGCTCTCTGGGAGCAGCTCTCTTCCCTTCCTGGTACTTCTGGGAGACACCATTAAAAACTGGAAATTTCCTTTATAAATGCAATTTCCTTTACAAAAAGGGAAATTTATACTCTTTTTAGGCAAAGGAAGGTAAAGAGCTTTTCCTGCATCTCCTAGTTCTCAATTAGTGTTTGCTCAAAATAATCAATATTCCAAAGAGACATGGTATATTCAAAATGGTGGTATATTCTAATACACTTCACTGAGTATATAAAAATATGTACCTCTAATTTTTTGACAAGAAAAAATGTGATTATTCTATAGTGAATTTCAATAAAATTATCAGTTCATTATTGTTACAGTATTTGTCTCCTGGGAGCATTAGTGACTGATAAGAAAAATGGTTAGTGCTTATTATAAAAGAAAGCCATCAGACTGAGGTGGCTTTAATGCCTTAGTAGCTCACTTAAGCAAACTAAACCTAAGTATGTGTTGCCTTAAGGTTCAGAAACAAAAACGTAAGGACAACCAGTCGCAAACAGCCAACTACACTTTTCCAAATAAGGTACCTGATTAAGCTGTAACCAATCAAATAACTTATTTTCTTTCCCATCTGCTCTATAAAATCTTGCCTTGGCTTCTGTCAGTGGATCACTCCTAATCACTTCTGGTTTGGTGTGGCGCAATTCCAGTCCATGTTTGCTCAGTTAAACTCCTAAAATGTTTAATGTTCCTCAGTTTATCTTTTAATGGTTCCATTCTGACGATTCATTAGCCTAAATCTCAAATGGCTGACTCAAAACTGCTAGTCCTCACTTTATAATTTATAAGTTCCCATGCTGCCCACCTACCAAACTGCCCTTATGACCTTAGGTATAACTTTGTAATAGTCACTACTATTAAATAGTTCAATTCTTCAAACTACAAAGTAAAAATTTTAAAAGCTCAACCTAATGAAGGTACAGAGTGTTGTGACCACTTGATTTCTTTTGGGCATTATGCAGTGATTCATTATGCTGAGTACATGTACATTTGTACTACATTTAGGCATGTTTCATAGATTCAAAAAGCAGAAGTATACAATTCAAAAGAAGTAAACTGCTGGCTTTATTCAGAACCACTGGTGGTAGGATGTGGAATGGTTTTCAAATATAATTCCAAGGACTTGATTAGCCTCAAACATATTATTCAGGACAGCCTAAATGACCTTGCTTATCATATGACTGTGGATTATAGTCTATTGTTTTTAAATGATGTAGCAGACTCATTATGCTCTCAATGCTGGGCATGGAGTTTGTAAGTACTTTAAAAGAAAGTTAAAATGCCAAACATAACTCAAAATGTTTTAGACTTCCAAGCTTAAAATTCTCCATGTCAACAGTTCCTTGTTGCTGCCAAAAGTTTCCACATCTGTGAGGGCAAAGTCCTTTATTATCTAGTCCAAATGTTTGAGATATTGTGATACGTGGTGGTACATTATTGATGAACAGATTAAAGATTAATTTAAATATATGTAAAACTCAGCCACCAAAATGCTTCATCAAAAGAAAAGTCCATCAACCAAAGACATGCACTAGAATGTTCATAGTAGCATTATCTGCAATAGCTCCAAACTGAAAACTACACTAACATCCATCAGAAGAATGGATTAATAAATTGTGGTATATTCACAGAATGGAATAAAATGAATGATCTACAACTGCATGTAACAATATGGAAGACATGTAACAATATGGAAGACTCACAAGTACAAGAGTAAGAAGCCAACCATAAAAGAATGTGTTCTTTAGGATCCTATATATATCAAGTACAAAGATAGGCAAAACTCATTTATGTTGTTGAAAGTCAGGATAGTTAGTCTATGATTGGAAGACAGTTTGAGATGGGGTCTGTGGGTGTTGTTAATAATGTTGTTTCTTGATCTGGATGCTGGATACACAGGTGTGTTCTGATTATGAAAATTCATTGGGCTACATATACTTGGGATATATGCACCTTTCTGGATATATATTATGCTTCAATAAAAGGTTAAAATAAGAAAATTCTAGGAAACACATGAAAATTAAATTTCAACTCAATTTAATAATCCTCAGTGACATTACTAGAATTTGTGAGCCATCAAGGTGAGAACCACTCCCTAAACAAAGTATTCAATGAAGTGGACTGGTAACAGTTTTCCTAGGACAGATTACCTAATATGTCAAAATAAGCTAATAATTTACCTTTAAAATCTCCAATCTTTCTCCCTTTCTCTGCCTCCAGTGGTATCACCTTAGTTTAAACCAGACAATCTACCATCTTAAGTCTCATCTGATATAATCTCTTAACCAATCTCCCAGTAGCTGATTCTACCTATTTTCTACAATTAACCAAAGTGATTTAAGTCTAAGCCAGATCCTTTTACCCTTTGCTTAAAATGCCTCAATAGAGTCTCATTAAATGTAAAGTGTAACTCCAAGCCTTGGCTACCTGGTCTGGCCTCTGTCTACCTCATCTACCTCATGTCATCCTGCTCTGCCCCTCCCTCTGTACTAGACGCCCACTGGCCTTCTTTCTCCAATTTCAATATGTCAATCTATCTCATCTCTGGAGCTTTGCTCTGCTGTCTCCTCTGCCCCAAACAATCATCACTTTCCTGGTTCCTGGGCTGACTGACTTTCTTCGAGTATCTGTTTAAATTTGATGAAGTCTCATATAAACAATCCTCCATCTCTAACCTCAGCCTCCTATTGTTCTCTATACCCACCTTGCCTATTTCCTTTCTTGACGTGATTTGGTATTTTATTTGCTTGTTTACCCGTTTGTTTTCTCCCTCTTCCTGCTCATTAGACTGTAAACTCAATGAAGGCAGCTATCATGTCAGTTTGTTGTCAGGATTGTATCTCCAGTGCCTAGCACAGTGCCTGGTATACAAAAGGTCCTCCATAAACATAGAAGTACTTGCGGAATGAATGAATCCACATTCCCAAGGGCTCCCACGATAACTGTTCAGTCACGAAGAACACTGCACTGTGAGTTTGTTAAAGAATAGCAATGGAATCAGATGCCCTTCAAGCCCCTTTGTCCGAAGTGTTGGCTTTCCATTCTCAGTTTCCAAGTTGTCTCAACTACCACGGCTGTAG